>JAQQSQ010000729.1:0-13899 GCA_028627145.1 Eidolon dupreanum
ATCTTCATTACTTTTAACTTAATTATGTGTTTTCTTATTAATTTTTTAAAAAATATCTAATTATATATATTCACATGTACTTATCAATTTGTTTATGCGTGCTTTATATATTCTAAAATTTTATAATTGAGTCTCTCAATTTTATTTCTGAATGAAAGAGTCAGTACTGGAGACAATGTATTAAAATTTGGTCTCCAAACTCAATATATTTGTATGGAGTCAAATCTATCTCTACCACTTACTTGAAGTAGGACCTTTGATCATTCATTGAGCATGTCAGTGTCTTGCTTTCTCATTTTTAATCTACATAGTAAGGGTAATTATATACCATTTTCTAAAGATGACTAGTGGGGATAAAATCCTAATAAACAACTTAGTACATTTCCCACTACATAGAAATCATTCAATAATTATTTTTTAGAATTAATATTTCAACTGATAATATAATTTTCTCATAAAACATAGGTCTTACTTGTTTTAAGATTTTTATATGACGAGAGATTAGGACAGCATACTGATCTAGGATTCTGAAGATTTGGCTTCTATTTATAGCTGTTCAAATTCAAGCTCTTTAACATTTATTGGATGTCATCATACTGGGGCTCCTTTTCCTTATCCAAAAATGACAGACTAGATCAAGGGTCAGAAAACTACTGCCCATGGGGCAAGTATGGCTGTGGGGGCTAAAAAATAATTAATACTTTCTTCCCACTTTCTAAGTTCTTCTAGCTGAGCTAATAATCAAATTAACAGAGATGGATTAACAGAAGAAATCAGGTTTTTAATATACGTACATGGGAAATTCATATATGCATGAAAATTCCAAAGACAGTAAGGCAACATAGGGTAAGTATGACATTTTGGACAAAAGAGAAAAGACAAAAGAGAAAAGATGGGGTGAGGGGAGCAAACTGGGTACCAGATTTCAGAAGTGAGAAGGGGCAATTTACAGGTAGTTGAGGAAGAAGGAAACACACATGGCAGGAAAATTCTCACTGGGCAACTCAGAAACAATGGAACATGGGGTATCTAGCTTATAAACTCAGAGTCTTCTTGACTATGGTAGGGTGAAGATTCATAAGGTGATTAAGCCAAAGCTCTCTTCCTAAAGTGCATTTTTCTGTCTGAATCTCTTGGGCAGCAAAGTGGGGAGGGTTCAAGGTTCTTTCTGATTCTTTTGTTCCTTAATAACAGGTTAAAATCAATATCCCAAAACTCAGTTTCAGGGTGGCAAAATTTTGGTTTCCTTCACTTGCCACTTGTTTTTGTAAATAAATTTATTGAGACACAGTCACACCTATTTATTTTTTTACACATTGTCTATGACTGCTTCTACACTACAATGGAAGAGTGGTGCCCTGACAAATGAAAATGTTTATTATCAGTCCTTTTTCTAAACTCCACACTAGACTATTTCATGCTTCTTCTCTATTCTGATATGCTATGATCTCTATATAATAATTATTTATTATATAATTATTTGAAAGAAGAAATGATAGAAATGTTGTATAATTTCATTTTCTGATTTCTATATCCAGAGAACCAAAATTCATAGGTTTTTACTGAGAAATCACAATCCCCAGACCTCCGTGTTTAATTTTAATCAATTACTTACAAAACTATAGTGGTAGGTAACTGGTGGTAGATAATGTGTTTATCCTAATCCTCTGGACTATGATTGCAGCATTATTTTGATCAAGATGACCTTTTACCGCCAGTGTAGCCTCTATCAATTCTATTTCTTATTTGACCTACTGTGACACTAGATCCTCAACCAGACGGAAAAAAAAAATTATATATATATTACCTGCTGCACTGTGTACCTGGTAACTATCCAATTTGAGTCTAGCATTATATCACACTTTAGGTTTTTAATTTAATTTTGAAATTACTTTTCTCCTAAAACTGGGTACTATTGACTGAGAAATTCAAAGCATCCTACTTCTCCCAATGAAACAAATTGATTCCCCGGATCCTCTTCAATTTTCCTAAAAAGTTGCTTTGTCCTCAGTCAATTTTATCTTCTCTTTCTTCTCATTGTATAATGTCTTTGATAGCTTGAAAATTACAGTTAGCAAGGTATATAACTGCTTCCATGTCATACTTGGGCAGAGATCGCTGTGACATCAGAATAAAATTTAACCAGGGCTTTCCTGTTCTCTTGGGATTATTCTAAACATCATCAGATCTTATTTCTGAAGGTACTTTTTAAAGTGTTAGAAATCAAATTTAATTCTGGTGAAGTTTGTATTGCTTAAAATATAGGTTTCAGAGTCCTATTGATCTGTGTTCAATTAACCATTCTACTCCTTGTGTTATTCATTTTACTAAAATTTACTTTTAAATAGAAGTAATAATGTCTCCACTGGGGTTGATCGAAGTTCTGTGTTGCCCCAATGGTAGGGAGAAGAAAAGGGATAACAACGACACAGATGTGTAGCTAGCATTTTCCCTCAGTTCTTCCTCAAATGACACAGTGAAGATTCACAGGTCATTGAGAGTTAATAGTTTTAATAAAAGTATATTTTAGAAAAGACAAAGAATTCCCCAAGGAGGCACATGGTCCCAGTGCTGTGACCAACATAAAAAGGCCACAAAAAAGAGAACCCAGAAGGGCAAAAGGCCACAAAAGGCCACCAAAAAGAGATAATTCAGAAGTAGAAATGTCTTTCTTATTATATTTGGACCAGGTGGTTTCAAAGGCATTCCTAGGTGATTGGCAAGTGAGGTCATTTTGATCATCACCTGGCTGCTATATAACTCTTTAACTAATGCACATGTACAAATCCAGAATTTTACTACCACTAGGGTATTCTTTGGGCACTCTCTATTCTGGGCCCCTATTCCTTTGTTCCCCCTGTCACTCACATCTGACTAACTACCTAAACTTAGGATTTATTGTAATTATTGCTATAATATTTAAATTAGGTGATTCTTATGTGCTTAGCACAGTGGCTGTCACGTGTTACATACTCGGTAGTAGTTACCATTATAATCTTATTATTGATCAGCAGTTCAGGAATTGGCAGGTTGAGGTATAATATCAGCACCATTCTAGAAGTCCTAGTGGTTATGCATTAAGTAATATGGTTTTCTAGGAGAATTGACTTAAATAGATACATATCAATGAGGAAGAAAATATCTTTGCTGTCTAATGGAAAAAAATAAAATAACAAATCAGAAATCACAGTCACTTTGAAAACATAATAGATAAGAGGTTTCAGGTCTCCTTACATTATGGTTTGTCAGCCGCATTTTGACTACATTACTCTGTTATGATCAAAAGTTAAGCATAATTTGGAAAGAATAGTAAGCTTTATAAATAGATAAAGCAAATAAAGCCATGGAATGAGTTTCAAATGCAACAAAAACAACAAAAAAGAAAAAGAAAAGAAAAGAAAAGGAAATAAGGCTGAGTCATATAATATGATTTCTAATCTATAAAGGAATATTATTCAATAGATAATAACAAACTATTTTTCTTTTATTATTTAGAATGGAAGAAGATAAAGGGGATTAAACTACAGAATAGAGGGTGTAAGCTATGTACAATAAAGTATTTCCTCACAGTTAAAGATGTTAAAATAAAAATGGGATACCCCAGGAAGGAAGCCCTTTACAAGAAAAGTGATTTTCATCATCTAAGGTAGTTTAAATGTGGTCTTGCCTGAAGGTTGGAAAATGGACTTGACAGCCTCTCAGGGTTCCATGCAGCCCTGTGATTCTTTGAATAAATATTTGAGTAAATATTATTATATTTTTACAGTGGAAAGGTTTTGTGCTTTCAGGAAGGATTACCAGCCATATTTTAACAACATCTTCACAAATTCACTTTTATGGTACTCCCCTGAAGAGATATTTACATTCTTTTACAAGTAAGTTTCCTATAGAGACTCTAAATGCAAGCAAACTCTGCCCCATATTGCCTTTATCTGGATTTGATGCTGAGCTCAGTAGGCATTAGAGTTTTTAAATGAATACATTTCAGAAGCATTGAGAAATAAACTTTAAATGGCTTATATTGCTCATAAAGCCTCTAGCCTTTAGAGTAAAAATACTGCTGCATTCTAAGAAAATACTATTTGCCATTCCTTAAACTCTATAAAATAAAATAAAATGTTAGGAAGTAAGGTTTTCATTGTGAGAGGAGGGAAATACAAACATGGAATGAAGGAGAAAAGAAAGAGCTCTATGGTAATGGATTAGAATTGCAGGTATCAACACAAAATTATGAATGTATATGTATATGTGTGTTAGGTAGCTAGTCAGCATGAGTGACAGGGTGAACAAAGGAATAGAGGTCCAGCCTCGAGACCGCCCAGAGAACACTGTAATGGTAGTAGAATTTTGGGTATGCACATGCACACTAGGCAAAGTGTTATATAGAGCCAGGTGTCAATCTAAATGACCTCATGTGCAATCACTTACGAAGGCCTTTGGACCCACTCATCACAGCCCAAATATCATGCAGACATTCCCACTTCTGGGCCTTTTCTGGCCTTTTTAGCAACCCTTTTTGGTCTCTTTGTTGTCCCTTTTCATCGTTGTTACAGTACTCTGTTACATGTGCATTTGTGTGATATGCGTGTGCATGCATTCTTTGTCTTTCTAAAATATACTTTTAATGAATCTTTTCTAAACCTCACTGATCTGTGATTCTTCACTGCATCAATCAGGAAGAACCAAGGAAAAATGCTAATTATACTTCTGCATTGTTATTTCTCTCCCACCCCCCGAATTACAATCCACTCCAACAATAATGTGTGTGTGTGAGCAATTCATAGGTAAACTCACTGAAATGACCTAAAAGCAATGACACACCAGTATCCATAAGAAAACAGAGGTCCTTGTAAATATTATTTTTAGTATTTGGACAGGGAAAATGTATGATGTACCTAAAACATCTTGTTGTACCAGAAAGGCAGGAAGTACTCAAAAACTGTTAAGATTTAAGAGCTGCTAAGTTACCCAATCAAGGGGAAAGCAAATGTTTCAAAGGAGGGAAAACCACAGAGAGAATTGAGCTAATTTTTCACTCATGCATTTTCAAGCAAGGCCTTTCTTGCTCTAGGACAGAGACACTGAGGATATATAGGTGAATAACTGAGTTGGAGACTCTTACTAAGAAAACAAAAAAAAAAGAACAAAACAAACAAAAAAAAACAACAAAAAAAGTGAAATCACCAGAACTCTGGCAGTCTTGTGACGATAAAAAGATAAAAATTAGAAACGTTCCAGTTTTCAGTGCTAAAGGTAGAATGAGCACCTGAGCCTGCGCTACTTTTCCTTTCAAGGCATTTGCTTAATACTGAAACTGAACATTGCAGTGGAGGGAGGCACAAAGCAGAAAGCCTTTGAAAGGCAGATTACAATTTGGGGCAGTCTCACAGACCTAAGGAAGACAAGAATTCGATTTTAGGATTTGCCTGGAAAAGGAGCTCAGGAGAACATTTCACTCTCAACCAGTTCACTTCTGATTAAGATGATCAGCCCATGCCATAGGACAGAAGAGTGAACTCTTGGAGAAAAACAACATCATTCAGAGCCTATACTGGTTTGTAGTAATTTAATCATAAATATTCATAAATAATATGATAACCAAGACCAATGCATGTGTATGCACACACACACACACACACACACACACACACACACACCACAAATACACATTAGGGACAGACATATAACTGATTCAGATACTGAAGTTGATAATGATTTAATATAGGGATGATTAATGTTTTCAGGAAAGTAAAGGGATATAAGAAAATACAAATGAAGATGTAGAGTTCTTCCACCACATTGACTCTACAACAAATTAAAATGGAAAGACACAATACTGGAATTAAAATCTCAATAGATGGGTACATCAGAAGATTACATAGTGCAGAAGAGAAGATTAGTGAACTGAAAGACATTTAAAGAGAAAACATAAAAACTGAAACATTCAGAGGAGGACAAAGTATTAAAAAGGAATAAAAAAGTATAAGAGGTCAGAAACACAGAAAATCTAGGACATAATTATATTTTCACATTGAAAGAGAAAAGAAATGATGCAGAAGCAACATTTCTTCATTGATCAGCATACAGGTATGTTTTTTAAAGACTTATTGGTAAAACAGAAAAGTGCTTTTCCCTTAGTTTCTAGTGACCCAGTGAAGAATAAAAACCATACTGAAACAAACAAACAAAAAAGCATAGGTTTAGTATTAATGTAATGGCTCAGTGGATAGCCAGAGGAGTGAAAGAGCAATTAGGAGGATAGTTTTATAAACTATATAAATCTCTAACCAATGTACTGTATACTTGAAATAAATCATAAAATAAAATTTAAAAAAGAAAAGTAAGATGGATAAAAAAATGACTTTTTTATATGATGAAGTCAGCTAATAAATTTAGAAAGAATGAGAGAATAAGAAAATTATACCTTTCTCTGTAATAATTGATTCAGATAAAAATCATCAATATACACCAAATCATTTGATGAAAAGTACTTTTTGGAGGTAGCAAGATATTCAAACTGTCAGAGTCATCTGAATGATTATTTTTTAACACCAAATGTAGAAAGACATCTTTATAATTGTTGAAGGAGAATATGACTAACCTGCCAATACAGGCCCTTGAAGTAAAAAAAAAAATGACAGTTGGAAGCAAAAGTCAATGAAGAACAAGAAGGGAAGGAAATATATGCAAGTAAAGAAAGCCAGTTTATCACCTTAATTGATCAAATTTAATAACCTTAAAATAGAACAATTAATATCATGTGACTTTTGAAGTGATACATGGAGAAGGGCACATTAATGTAAACTTATAGACCAACATTTTCCCACTGAACTTAACTGTGATAGAAAGAATTAGATATATTCAAATTGAAAGACATTCTGAAAATGCAAAGCAAAAGAAGACAAAATAAACCTAAAAACAAAAACCTGACGTAAACTTTAAACAGTATCAATGAAAAGTGGGGAAAGGATTCTTGATTAAAGGAGGCTGAAAAGACATTATAGTCATGCACAGCTTAATGATGGGGATACATTCTGATAAACATGTTGTTAGGTGATTTATTTTGTGTGGACATCATAGAGTATACTTACACAAACCGAGATGGTATGGCCTACTATTGTAATTGTATCTGCTATACTTTTATCCAACTGGCGATACAGAAGGTTTGTCTACATTAGCATGAATAATTGCAATGTATGCAGTGAAGGTTGGCTTTTTTTTTTTTTTTTTTTTTTTTTTTGGTAATGGAAGTACTTTCTTGACGTAAGCTTTGATTGCCTAGAAATCCACTCCAAAGTGACATCCATTTCAAAAAGGCTTTGCTTTCAAGGAAGAACATTGTTCAGGATACAACCAGATGAAGTCAGGCTACCTTCCTCTACTGAGGGTACTTTGCCTTAGATATCTTGGTTGATTTAGATAACTGACCATTTGGGCTGCTTATTTTTATCTCTTCCCATTTTTTAAACTCCCACTTTCATGCTTTAAATTTAGCAATAAAGAATGAGCCTGTGACCCATAGGCCCCCATCCTTGACTCTCATAAAAGCAGGACCCCAGGCCCCTGAGAACATGCTTGCTCTCTCTCCCTCGTTCTCACCCATTACCATGCTCTGTATTTCATGATGTTAATATAGGAGAGACATGAGAAATACAGAAATTGACTAAATATTAAACCAGGTTGTATCTAGAACCTGCTTCGAGGTGCTAGACATGGGAACCTGGCTGATCAGCATACAGCCAGACCACAGGGAATTTACAGAAAGATTCCTGCTGAAATTACTATTTCCCCGTGCCTTTAATGCTGCATACCCACACTCTGAAAGGAATAAATATAAAACCGAATTCCTCAAACACTCAGGAGTTCTCATTACTCTGGCTTTGAGAGGAGACCACATCTCTGTCTTTGGAGTGTTATTCCTTCTCTAATGAACTTTCCTTTTGTCTCAAACTCTGGCTCATGGTTGAATTCTTTCCTGTGCAGAGTCAAGGACCCTCTCTTGGTGTAGGATTTGAGTCCCCCCTCGTGGGGATTTGCTGCATCTTTCATAAGTGTGACTTGTACACTCTAGGGCCTGTAAACAAAACACTCCTTTTGTTTTTCCTGAACGTTCTTAATAGTTTTTGCTGAAAGGTATCTTACTATTGCAATAAGAAGCACAAAGGTCAGTCCAGTTATAACACTGCTAAAGAAAGGGGGAAGTCCGTGGGAAGCTCACTAAGGCCCAGGTGAGTGCTCCCAAGCAATTCGAGCTGATGGCTTTGCTATTGATAGACTGAGATGACACAAAACAGTAATGTGTTGCACTATAATCTTACAACCACTACAGTGTCACTAGGTAATAGGAATTTTCTGGCTCCATTGTAATCCTATGGGACCACATTTCTTTCTGTGCTCCATTGTTAACCAATACCTTGCTATGTGGCAAATGACTGTATAAGATTATAAATATTCATCATACATTTCTTGAAGGATTCATGGTTCTTAAAAAAGACATTATAAAGTCATTTTGGAATAACTGAGAAAATTGAATATGAACAATGCATTGTTTAAAACATGGTAAATTATCAATGTTAAATTATTGAGTGGGCACCAATGTTAGATGAATAAGTGGTTTATTTTAAAATATTTATTGCCAGGATTGACATTCTAAATTTTTAGGTTTAAAACTGACATATAATTTTGATAAATTATTTGAGAATTAGTTATAATTAGTTATAATTTTCAAAGAGAAAACAAGAGAAAAAGAACCATAAATGTGGTAAAATAATAATTGGTGAATCTGTATTTCATTATAAAAGTAAGTATTCCTTGTCCTTTTATTTATAGTTTTTCTCTGACTTCTAAATTTTTCAAAAGGAAAAGTTAAAAATGAAAACAAATTAAAGAAATGAAAATTCTATACAAATTACCATCACTCATGTCACTTATTTTCGGTTGTCATTTATCTTATTTATTTGCCATCTTCTATCAGAATTTTAGTATGTAAGACCTTGGCTATTACAGAAAAATTTGTTTTCTGCTCTCAGTCTTGTTTTTTATAATCTTGTGATTTGAGCAATTATGTCACCTGAGTCTCATTCCTTTTTTTAAATAAAATGTAATAATAATGCTTATCTCATAGGTGTGTTTTGAGGATTAACTGAGTTATGTCTGTCTGTATAACATAGTATGATACCATTAACAACTATTAAGACCTAAAACAAATGATGCTTAGATTCTTTCATGTTCAGTTTTATCTTTTCTTCTGGGCAAAGGACTAGACTATATCTCCTTGCCCCTTGTAATTATGTGGGACACTTGAGTTACTTTTGGCCGCTGGATTATTGATGACCCAGGTGGGATGGAGCTGGATAGCATAAGATTCCAGCACACTACTCAGAATGATGTGCAATTTGAAATTCATTAATTATTTATTTTTGGAATTTTCCAGTTAATATTTCAAACCGCAATACCTCAGGTAACTGAAAGCACAGAAAACAAAACCGTGGATAAGGGGGCACGACTATAGTCATAAATCTAAACTCACTCTCCCTCCTACTGATCATCAAACTGTCAATTTTGCCTTCTAAATATCTCTTACTTCTCTTCCACAGTGTTGTCTCTCCCAATTACGTTTATCACTCAGTTTCACATGGATTCTGTCATAGGCTACTTCTCTTTGCATTTATTCTGCATCTCCTGGAATCTACTACCCATACTATAAATACAGTAATTTTTTAAAAACACAGATCGAATTATATCTCTGTGACTATTTTACATAGACATATATGTAAAATATATAGAAGAGTTATTGAGTCACTGAACAAAATGGTTTCTAGCATAGATGCAACTTCTATCTTTGAATTAGGTTTTTTTATGGTATTTTATTATTACTATTATTATTAGTGATTATAATTATTTTATATATACTGTGGACAGTCTTTGCTCAAACTTAAAAAAAAAAAAACTTGCTTAAAAGGGTGAGAGGCATTTCCAATAAGCAAAATAACTGGAGCAAAGGAGCATACTAACACTTTAAAGTAGGTGGTCCATCATAGCCCCTGGATAACTCAATAGGAAGTTTAGAAATATTCTTCAAAATCAGTCATGGGATGGGGAGGACGGCAAAGGGAATGCAGTTAACATTAATGTAATGGCTAGGTAGAGAGCCAGAGGAGAGGAAGAGAAATTAGGGGGATCATTTTATAAACTATATAAATGTCTAATCAATGTACTTTATACTCAAAACTAATAATAAAATAAATTTTTAAAAAGGTAAAAATAATCACTCTTTCAATAAAATTGTTTTTGTACTAGGAAATAAATTATGGTTATTAAAGTTTTATGAGGATAGAACAGTTGGTATTTGAAAATAATAATTTTCAAGGTATTTCCATTGGACTATTTTATATTCAAATGGAATATTCTCTTTATATTGAGCACTTAGTTGCCCCATGCTGTAGTAAAGAATGAAACAGATTATGATATTTGTATAGATAATCACTAGGAGTATCAAAACATTCTGATTTTTCTTGAGACATCAATGTTCTCACACATTTGACCGATAAGTGGTAGAAGCCTTGTATTGAATTATCATCATTGAAGACCAGTTCTAAATGTCACATACTCCAGTAAATCTTCTAATAAAACCTTGTTTTAAATACTTCATCCTCTGAAACCCTATAGTATTGCACTCTAAGTATAGTTAACATTGAATAAATTTTCTCTGAATTATATTGATAAATAAATATGTATGTCTGCCTTTCTAATTCAATAATATAGACCTCTTAAATTCCTCAATATAATAGAGAAAATAATAACAATAAATTTCAAAGAGAATCATGAAAATACATGCAAATATATAATGTAATTTAATGTAATTTTTTATAATGATATAAAAGCCTTTTGTTGATGTGAAATTTGCACTGATGTTGCAAAAGCAATTTTAGATAAAAATTATGGCACCTAGGCATGAATTAAAGCTGTGGCACTAACCTGCACTAATATCCATTATATTTTTAACACCATGAATTTGCAGTAAAGGACTTTGGGTTTCATTTAACAATGTCCTTGATGAAGCAGTACAAATTATTGATTTGATTAAATTTTGACCCTAGAGTACATGTATATTTTAATATTCTGTGTGAGGAAATAAAAATTATTCATAAAGCAATGTTGCAATTATGATAGTTATTCCTAGGAAAAACACCTGTGTGATGGGACAAGGGTTATTGTTTCACTTGCAAGCTGAATTAGTTTTTTTTTTTTTTTTTTTATGGACACCATTTTCACTAGAAAGAACTTCTGACAGACAAACTGGTTATTCAGACTTACATATTTCACAGACATTGTCTTGAAGAGTAAGAAATGGAATTGTTTCTTCAAGAAAAACAAATAATAAAATTTTTTTTGTGAATGAGAAAATTTGAATTTTCAACATAATACTAGAATTTTGGAAAACTTAATCTACTACTGAAGACTTTAATAGCATGCTAATACTTTGTTAATAAAACTGATGGTAGTATTAACAAATGTATTATTTGATATTATGTAAAGACATATGTCATTTGGCATATCTGTGTAAATCAGTGAACCAACATTTCTCTAATGACTATAAAGTTAACACCATAAATGGATAGGTACACAGTCAAAGGGTAAGCTATACCAATGGATTATAATGTTTTATTATAATAAAAATTATTATAGCTACAAAAAGTTAATTTATGTTATTTGAGCATCGATATGTGACTAATCTTATAGAAACTACCACCTGTTCAAATTTGATGTGACATCAAAAATGTATATCTGTACATTTTGGTTTGAAGTACATGGATTTTCTTCATGTACTTCAAACAAAACAATATATCAAAATTGACTGAATTCAAAAATAGATATAAGAATCCAGTTATTTTGTAGTAGGCTAGTATTAAAGAGATTCACAAAAACTTAAAACAATGTTACTTTTCTCTAATTATTTTGTTATTGGAATAGTTAATGATGATACAAATATCTTTTTGTTTTAACATATGACAAATTTATTTTTATTTTAAAATAAATTAATTAATATGTTTAAAGCCCCATTTTATTTTTCGACATGGTAAATATAAATAGATTAAAAATAAATAAAACAGAAAAAAACATCTCTGGGGTCATAAATATTTTTTAAGAATATAAAAAAAAAGTCCTGAGACCAAAAGTTTGAATACTGCTATCTGTTAAAAGAAAATTATAGGGTATACAATGATAGTATTTGTTAATGTATTTGATACATTCATGAAACAAAGCATAACAGAATAATGATCTTCTTTTAGTCCTATCTCTGACTGTGAGTATAATCTGATTTAGGAAAAAAATTATAAGAATCTTTGCTAGAAATAAAACACTTGCTATCAGAAATATAATTATTGGTATTTTGCATTATAGAGATTCCTTCCTCTGCATTCCGTGAACCTTAATCACTGCCTATATTTCTCAAACTCAAGTGTCACCATCTGCCAAAGGCACCATGGTCTCATCCTGGACTTCTATGATATTAGTGATGATCAATCTGCTTTCACTCTTGCTGCCCATGCTCCCCAGGAGCCATAGTAAACTTTTTATAAGACAATTTTTATTTCATCAGTTCTCTACCTAAAGCTCTCAAAAATTTTTTTTGTTTTGTTTTATTTACATGTCTACTTGTTTCAAGCCTGATGTCTGATCTCGGAAGATAAGCAGGGTCGGGCCTGGTTAGTACTTGGATGGGAGACCACCTAGGAAGACTAGCTGCTGTAGGCATAAAAAAAATAAAATAAAATAAAAAATTAAAAAATCACATGTCTGTTTGTTTCAGTAGAAGCAAACTCATTCCCTTTGTAACATGGTTTACTTAGGCCCATTTCATCCAGCCGTTATGAACCCCTGAGCCCTCTCCACCCTGTCTCTTTCCTTATTCGTTTTGCTTCAGCCATTCTGACTTTTTGTTTCTCTAAATGCCAAGATAATCCCATACTCAGAGGCTCACCCTGAAACTCTTGTCCCCCATATATTCACACGGCTAAATTCGGCTGTTCTTATCACATAATATTGCTCATGTATTAGTACTAGTGTGTGTGTGTGTGTGTGTGTGTGTGTGTGTGTGTTTATGTATGTGTGTATACACAATATACATATGAGTGTGTGTATATGCGCACGTACACACACACACACACACACACACGCACATATATACATACATGCACTGGTACTCCTTCTACCCTATAGCCTTCCATCTCCAAGACTCCCTTCTACCCAATTGGAAGGAAGAGAAAAACCCAGATACCTTTTTTGTTCCAATTCAACAAAATGACTACCATCTTAATTAAAATATAATGAGCTGGTTATTTTTTGCTGCCTAGGAAGACTACAAATATACTGAGGGTTATCACTATAATAACCTTAGTTATCATTTTGGAATCTATACAAATTATCTGTGACTTAGCTCAGCTGATGACCAAATGAAAACATTCTCATCATGCTAAGTTGCAATTTCAGTGTCCCCCCAAAAGAATCTTCAAAAAGATATTTTGCAACAATTTAATAGACATTCTAAACATTTTGAGATTACTTATCATTATGCATATAATCTTTCTATAGCTATAGTTTTAATGTTTTATTACAGATATAGCGTATGAGCAGATAGAAGTCTCAGGGCCTCAGCTAACACCTGCTACTGCTACTCTGCAATTTTGTTATAAGGGAAAAGGAGTATATATAAATGTGGTACTTTGTCAGTGAAATTTTCTACACTGGAAGACTAGCTCTAAGTTGAGGTTAGATATAGCTTTCATTAAATTAAATGAAAGCTATTTTGTTAAAATTATGAAATAGTTTTAGTTGAGTTTTCTGTATAATAAAACTTGAAAGTCAAATTGTCAACTTGTCACTTTTTAAAATTAA
>JAQQSQ010000730.1:0-13899 GCA_028627145.1 Eidolon dupreanum
CTCTCGAGTCTGACTCCGACTCGACACCGGTCGGCAGCCCCGGGGCTCTGCACAGAAGGCCTTTGTGGCCATCTTGGGGTATTTATTTCAAGCTAATTTTTCATCTGAGTCAGAGGAAATATTTCAAACCCAATGATGTAAACTGCAGAGAGGAAGCGAATGTCCAAAAGGGAGGTGTGCCTGCAGAGACGGCTCGTTTGTAAAACTGCGCCTGTCTGAAGAAAGTAAAGATCTCTTTAGAAAAAAAAAAGTGGCTGAGAGAAGCACCTCTTATGGTGGAAATGGGAGGTGGAGCAAACTTCTGTTAAAGAGCCCAGCACCTTGGCTGTACATTTGTAATTGTTGGCACTCAGACCTTGATATTATACACAATATCATCTTAGGAGAAAATTTGTCTGTGGATGATTAAACAGGTGGGTTTGGAAGCCTGCTTTAGTTACCTAACTGGTTTTCAGGATGTGCAAATATACATAGAAGGTTTATGTATTTGTATAAATATAAATAATTACTTAATAACTTAGGTTTTTAAGAAAGGGTATTCTCAGGATTAGTAATTCCTGAGCTGTTTGTAACCCTTGCGTCTATTTGGGAGAAGTGGACTTGACCCATTTCGATTGAACAGACTCTCTAAAGCCTCTGACGTCTTCATGTGCACATTTGTCTCCCGAGGAGATGTGCTGTCCCCAGGTGTCCTTCTGCTTCTCAGCCTTGGTTAGAGAATCGTTCCTACAGGAACGGAAAATCCGATTTAACGTCGTACAAGTCGTGCGGGTGAGATTTCTGGGTGGATCCCAGAGAGTGGTTGTCTAACCCGACTGCTCACTACATGCAGGATCCCAAAGAGAGATCGGGATGGGACACAGAACCCTGAAGTCCCTAGACACCCTCTGGCACTTCGAGAAGAGACAAGTTTGGGAACTGCCACATAAGCCCCTGGTTCTTATTTTACACACAAGGAAAATGAACTATGAAACTCAGTTATTGTTCTCTCCCGTCTAACAACTTCATTCTGTGACGGAAGTCCCCGCAAAGTCGCCTCTGCCCCCTTTCTGACGATCTGTACTCTGCAGGGCTGAGCGGGGCTTGACTGACGAGGCGAAGCATGAAAGTCTGTCTGTAGACACAACACTCAGAGTGCGGGCAGACCGGGCTCTAGTCTCAGTTGGGTCACTAATTAGTAATTTGATTTAGGAAGATGTCTTCCTCTTTCCAGGCCTTTGTCCTCCTGATCCAAAGGAAGTGTGCGAAGGTGACGAGCACCTCGGAGCTTCCTGCTCTATCAGAGCAGAAAGCTGTTACAGGATATCCTCACGTTGTGTCAAACGCGTCCCCATCTGCATGCTTGAGGGCAAAGCAGCCTGGGTAAGTCCTTCCTCAGGCTGCAAGAGGCAGGTCCTTCAGACTTCTGACCGCCCTCCAGGCCTGAGCCCGGCAGAGCGAGCCATGCATACCACCGGCTTCACTCCACTGACCTGAGCCATCACAGGGAGTCAAAAGACAGACTCGCAACAGGAAGTGCTTCTAAAATTATAGCCCCCTCCCTGAACCTGACCTTCCTGCTCTCTGTTCTTTTCAATGGGGCATAATTGAGCCAGCTCTGGTTACAGGAGAGAGACAAATGGTCAGGATGAAGGTGGCCGGCTTCGGCATCAATCACCGGACAGGATGTCCCTGGGCCGGGCACTTTGAGAGGTGGGGGCGGGTCCAGTTCCCAGGTCTGTAACTGCAGATGGCCTTGGGCTTCAGAGCCTAGTGCAGATGCGGGTTTCTCCCAGTGGCTTTTCTATGAACAGAAGAGGACCTAACCACTCGTCTCTCCTTCTCCATTTTTCAACGTCCTCCTGAGAAAAACTCCAGTGAACTCTGGTCAGCTTGCTTTTGGGTCTTGGACAACCTCTGGCTGCAGAGCAGGCTACGAGCTTGGTGGGAGCAGGGATCCAGAGTTCGGGTTCTCCCAGTGTGGTACTGGTTTCGCAGCTGAGACAGCCTCAGGAATAATCGCGTGCCTCATTTTTATTTTTGGTGGATTCCTGGGAAGCCAAGTTTAAATAGATTTCAAAAATAATCAAATATGCAATAGAATAAAGAAGTGCCCTATCTTAAAAATTTTTGTACGTTATATGTAGTATATGTATATGTATATTATATATGTTATAAATATATAATATATAAATATATGTATATCTATTATATAAATTATAAAAGTATATACAAATTATTGATTATATATAATATATTATCAATTTACATATAATATATAAATATATATTTATATATAATAACATGACACATATTTAAAATAAATATAATAAATAGGTTATATGTAAATATATATAAATATATATGTGTATATATATATATATATATATATATATATACACACATATAATATACATTTAAATTAAAACAACAGCTGGGAGAAGATGCAAACCCAATAACGGTTTTAAGTGACCAGTCCCCCTCTGGGGTGACCGTGGTAGCGCCTTTGAGAATCTTAGACCCGAGCCGCATGCCAGGCACCTGGGGCACGTGGGGGGACCGTACCGTGCACACAGCCCGCCTCCGGTCTGCGGCCTGGGTACGTCCTTCCCTCTCCATTGTCCCGGGCTGTGGATTTGCACTCCTCTCTCAGAGGACAGTGGAGTCTAAATCAAACAGGGTGTGTGCCAAGGTGAAGATCAGGGGTGATGTGACTGTCCACATGGAAGGTCACCATACTAGTCACCCCATTGGCAAAGTCCAGTAGGGAGCTGAGCCTGGCGTGGGAGAAAGGTCATTGGAGAAAAGGTGGTAAAGAACTGAGACTCTAGGCAATCGAGAGAATCACCTATGTTAATACGCCAATGGGAAGGTGCCGGGGGAAGGCAGAGAGGGGGACACAGCGGTGGAACCCACGGATGAACAGGAAAGGCTGGGAGCCGGTGGGTGACAGCTATGAGACCGGATGAAGGCTGATGATTCGTGTTCAAAGGAGACTGGATTTTTTAATCTAAAAGGGGAAAAAGAGAAATATTTCATTTAAAAAATATTAGATTTTCTTAGTGCAGGGTCCACCAATATTTGCTAGTTTGCAGAAAACGAATACATCAATAAAAATAAAGACAGAAAAGGAAGCCTCACAAAATGGTTATCTGTTCCCTGGGTACATATAGTCAGATCGTAATGGGGCCACTCCAAAGAACAGTTCTTTTCTCAGATAACTACAACTTGTTTCAATGGTAATAATGGTCAACTCATGATTTGTGGTTGCCTTAAAGCGTCTTGATATGATTCATATAAGGTTACTATTATTTAATGGATATTTATTTTAAAGAGCTAGTATCTCGGGGCTCGTGTTCAGGTCCCCTAGGCTGACAGAACAAGGAAATATACATGTGAGTATGTGTGTATACTGACTTGTGTATACACACATCTATAAATATTTCTATATGTAACCTTCTGTGTCTAGGTTAAGAAAATAATGAGTTATTTTTTTTGATGTCTTTAATCCATTACCTTATGGATCATTCTACCTTTCTCTCCTTGCTTATGTATAATTTTCCACTCCAACATGAGAGATTGGACTCTGATCATTCGCTGTCATCCATTTACTTAATTGTTCGACTTCAGTATACATATATAGTGGAAAGAAAATTATTAATTCATACCTCCTGAAAAACGACTTTATCAGTCAGAATGTAGTACTTATCTATAGTTTCTTTTGCCTTTAGTCTTATAGAATCCACTCATTGTTAAGGTTATGTTTATAATTAAAAAATAATAGCACCACAAAATATTTTATCTATATAAGTACCAAAATCAAGTATACATAAATATCTTTGTTTGTTTTTTAACATGTGTATTATTATTTTAAGTAACCCTACGTAACTGATTCACTTACCAATCTAAGTCATCAAGAAACACCACCACCCAGGGGAAATGTTATCCGTACTATTATATACAACAGGAGGGTGAAGCATGAACCACAAGTTAAAAAGAGGTAATAGAAGGTGCATTGATTTTGGAGCCAACTCTATTATTTTCTAGGAATCTGAATTTGGGTGAGTAACTTGATCTACCTGAGCCTCAATTTCTTCTTTTATAAAAGGGGGCTTATTGAGAGGATTAGATAAATACCTGTGTAAGACCCTTAGTACAGAAAATAATTTGAAGTAGACCCTCGCTAAATGCTAATTTCAGTTTTTTTTTCACTATTTTTAATTATTTCTTTCATTGTCTCCAGTTTCTTAGTTGAGATCAACTCACTGCCAAGGCAAACAGCCCCGCCAGTGGACTTCAAGCTGCAGCGACACCTCACTCTCGAATAACCCCGGACCGGGTTCTTTCCTTAGAATCCTCCCCAAGCGCCAGCAATTTATTTTCCACGGAGAAAGGTTTGATTTTCCACTGGCGCAGGAAGGCAGGCTGAAGCCCACGCTGCACACACCAGGTAGATTGCCGTGGAGACCGTGGATCAGGCTCTCGATCCGTGTCCTGCAGGCCAGACCCCACCTAACAAACGGAGCAGAAAAGTCGCCCGGAGCGGCAGAGCCTGTGGCTACCTGCACGGTCACCTGCACCGCTGGAGCAGACTGGGATAAATAACTTCAGTTAAACAGACATCGAAATACCCACTCCCTATGCATCCGCAAACAGCGTTTCTTATCAAAGTCATCCGCCGCTCAAAGACTCGATTTATTTTTCTAAGTTGGAGAACAATGGCTCTTTTATACAGTATCTGAATGGTGTAAACCTAATAAAGGCAGGAAATCCCATCATCAAGCGCGACAGAGAACACGGGCTGTGAGGGGTAGAGTGGAAACGATCTCCCGCGGTCCCCGGGATGGTGGAGAGAAGGCTGATGTCGGCGGGGGACCCTCGCCTCTGGCATGGCGGTCACGGCAGGGCGAAGGCAGACTTCCCAGTCGTCGCCGCCCGGGGTGCCTGGCAGTGTCATGGGGTCGTTCACTCAGCAGACGCTGTGGGTGCAAGGGCTCACTTTTCATCTGAGCACCCAGGCAGAGAGCCCCAACCCCCACTTCCTTGAAGAGCGGAAGCCAACTCTCCAACAATGCCAGGTATTGTCTCTTTATACGTGAAACCCCTCTTTGTTGTGTGTCGACTGAATGTGATATACGTTGTGTGCCCAGCGGGTTCTGATGACAGCCATAGCCCTGTGAAACCCAGGTCCCCAGGATGTGACTTTGTAAAAGGTAAGCGACTTAGGAACGAGTCGAGCTGGCAAGTGGGCGACCTCAGGAGAGGCAGCTGGGAGCTGCAGCAAAGTGTCCTGTGTGTCCCTCCCTGGCTCTCCCTCGGAGTCGCTGTGCATCTGCCCTACGGCTCGGTCTTGAACCCCAAGTCTGGTCCGTTCCCAGGCTGCGATCGCCTGCTAGATTTTATCTCCCAGCTCTGACTCTGGTTCCTCCACACGCTCTGTCCTCCACCGTCACCCCAGTAACTCTCTAAGGATCAAGTTCCTGCTCTTTATGTGGCTTCGACCTTCCTGCTCTTCGTCCGTTTTTAACTAGCATGCCACCCCCAGGCTCATGCTGCTTTCTGTGGCCCGATTTATAGCCTCTCCTCAGTGATCCCTGATTTCACTTGGCTTAAATTTGAAAAGTGTTCGTTTTGAACTTTCGCTGATCAGAAACGTTAAGGGTACCTTATCAAACTACTACGACACTGCAAAGAGGGGAATCTCATCATTTTTATTTCTTTTGTGGCTGGAGAAAGGATTCGGGGCAGTCAGGCAATGGAAGGACTTGTCCGAAGTTACAGAGCCGAGAAGTGACAGGACTGTGGTTCTGACCAGAGTTCTTTCCTTGGGCCTTTTTGTCACTCTAAAACTCTATGTTTTCACCGATAGCCACTTCTAAGAGTGGAACAAATCCCCATGTTCTAAGTTGTTATGAATTCTTTACTCATACATTTTTACCTGAATGTTGACCCATAACCATCCGGTTATAGATGATTATATTGTATTCTATTTTTTAATAAATATAAAGAGTCAGCTAATGATAACAGATGCATGAAGACCTTATACAGGGTGTCTACACAGGTTGTCTCAGTTTCTGTTGGGAATATTCATGTTTATTGACTCTGGTATAAATAAAAGCTGCATTTTAATGCGTATTCTCCCATTTTACATATTTTACCTCACTTAAACTTCCTAACAGCCGGTTTGTCAGGGAGTGTTACTCCATCTACAGTCAGAGGAACTAGATAATATGATCGGAGTCTCATAGCAGCGGAGCCAGAAACGACACTAAGGTCTGCCTCTCTCCCCAGTTCATGCTCCCAATATGATCACTGTTCGGACGAGTGACTTAATTTTAATTTAATGATCGAAAAACATCATCCATAGGCCAAATACTCGAGAAAAATCAGCAGCGGTCATCCAAATTGCTTAATGAAATGGCAGGTAAGTTGACTCTGTAAGAAAACAGAAGCATTATGTCAAGTCTTGTATGTTTTTGGCACAGCCCACAACAGAACAAAGCGACTAAAGTATCCCCTTCTATCTGCGTGCTCATCCTGAAGTCTCTCTCGCTCCTCTCTGATCTGCCTTCCTTAATTAATTTAACCTGCGACGGAAACGCTTTCTATACCTTCTGAGATTTACATCAAGAATGCTCTCGCCCCCGTGATGTATGGCGCTCATGCGTCGTCAGCCGGGCGACGGCTCAGTGCTGCTGTCACCATAAATACAGCCGTAACTTTACCGCTGTCGGGAGTTCAGGCGGAGGTGCTCCTGCTTACGGGAAACGCGCCCGGCATTAAAGCATCGTTTCTAATCGACTTCCCCAGCCGTGCTCCGTCTCCTTCTCAGAGGGCACGTCTTCAAGGCAGGGGGAGGCTCGGGAAGAGTGCAGAAGATGCGGAGATGAATTACCGAGATGGGAGCCCTGCTCAAATTCACAACAGAGGTGAGCAGCTCGCTCTATAGGAAGAGCTTCCGGGGGGAGGGGACCCCCAAGGCTGTCGTGTCTGAGGGATGGCCGTGGGGGGCCCGGGAGCCCTTGCCAGCCCTGCGTCTCGGAGGACTCGTGTGGCAGATGCAGCACTGGGCCTCTGGAGGCCTGGCTCCGCTGGGGGAGCTTTGCTTTCTCAGCCCCGAGTACTGTAAGCCTCAGTCCAGCGTTATTTTTGTTCCCAGTTCCCTAAAAGGCTTTTCTGCTATCCTGATGACTCTCCTAGAGCTTCCTGTCCACACTGCCACCGGTCACTCAGCACATTTCAGTGAGACGAACTGGTCGCTGGTCTCTGGCCATCTCAGAGGGAGAGGCAGGGCTGTGCTGTGTTTGTTTACACGTCCTTGGAGCTGAGTACAGCGCCCGGCCCAAGGTTCGCGATTAGTGAAGGGTTGTTGACCAAATTAATATTCCCCGATGAGAAGTACGTCAGTTGTGATGGTGATGACGTAGGTAACTACAGAAGTACCGGTGGATCCACCTCTGTTAACAGGTGAGACAGAAGGACTTATGCTGAGATTCTCCGAGAAGATGAGGTACAGTTGGGCCAATCGGCTAATTGTGCTGCGTGGTCCGGTCAAGGCTTTGAGACAGAGCAGGGTGTTTATTGGGGTCCCTCTTTCTGTGGACACACGAAGCCTCACATTCTTCACTCACGTGCACCCACTTTCTAGCCCATACACTCAGTGAGCTCTCATCAGTCACTGACACTGAACCATGACCACGGAAAGTGGGGTGTAGTTCCGTGCTCAGCGCCTGCACGCGCTGCTTTCCTTAGCCACGCGCACCTTTGCTACAGTTTAACTTACACGTCAGCCACTTCCCTGGACAGCAGACTGACTCGCTGTAGGTCTCGGCAGCCTCGCCTATGATTTTTTCCTTTCTTTAGCAAGTCGGGAATGTGCACGTCTTCATTTAAGGAAGCACCCCACAGCTCCTCCTTGGCACATCCAAGTTGCCAGCATCGCTGCTTCTGCGCTTTGGGGTCACGATCAGGCAAAAGAGGGGTGACCTGAACACAAGCCCCGAGATACGGCAACAGCTGACGCACCGTTTAAAACCGCTGAAGTGTTTATTTCTGGAATCTTCCGTTGAATATTTCCGGACGCCGGCTGACCGCGGCTGACCGAACCTGCTGAAAGCGAAGCCGTGGACGGAAGGGAGCGAGTGCATCTGCTTTCTCCAGACGGAAGGGATTTGAAGAGCGTTTTCCCTTTTACGAAAAAAGACAAAACGTGAAACTAATGCTCTGTGCGTGTTTTGTGGGAACTGTCACAGAGGCGGTGACATCAGAGCAGCGAGCCCCTGGAAGCCGAGCCCCTGGAAGCCGAGCCCCTTGCTGCCTCTCTGTGGCCGGCCGCAGGGAGGGGGAGGCCGTCGTGGACTTCAGCGCAGAAGCTCTGAGGGGCAGAGAAGAGCCATGTCTCAATCCCAGTCCGGCCCACAGCTGTGTGACCTCGGGGATGCCCCCTAACCTCCCTGAGCCTTATCTCTCTTCCTACAATGACAGGCAGTTGGCCTCCGCTCTTCCTATGCCATCGAATACCGTGAAAAGTGTAAGACAGAAGGCAACGTAAGATTAGTTTGTCACGGTCAAGAATCGTCCCAGTCCTCAGGCTGGAGAACATAAATCAGGTGGGTGATAATTGCCATCAATTGAAAGAATTTCATCGGCTTTTCACATCAGGATGACCTGGAGTGAAATGAAACCTATTTAAGGATATAAAATTTTAAAAAAAGAAAAAAAAAAGGAAAATAAAAAGAATAATACATTATTTTCAAAGTGAAAGACCTTGAAGCATTCTGTGTTTTTCAGATCAGAGGGCAGCGGGAAGGCATGGACTACCTGCACTGAATTACTGGAAGGTAGTTTGAATGTGCAGAGGGGGTTCGGAGTTCAATGCGTGGCAGGCAAATCACTCACCTACGACATGCTTCTCACTCTGACAAAAACAGAACATGTGAAAGAATTTACATTGTCAGACGGTGTTATGCTTATTGGACCTGATCCTAAATCTTAGAAATTAAAAAGGCCTTAAATCTTGATCCTCGCATGTCAAAATGAGACAAAACTATTTCAGAGCAAAACAGCATGCCTTAGATGTAGCCTGGGGCATCGTATGGACATGATTTCTTAAGTATTTTGAGTTTTATACTTGAAAATATGGATAAGCAGAGAGTAATGAGTATTCACTTTCATGGATAATTTCATTCAATGTATCTTTTTATCTCATCTGGAATGAAAAAAACCTGTTGATATATAAACGCTGTCATAAATCATGTTAGTTTATTGCCTACAGTGATTCTGAAAAACAGGAAAAGTATAAATTAATACAAGTTTTCTCTTATTTTGATATCCATCTACTCTTTGACACATTCATTGAGCAAACATTTTTTTTAACAAGCATGTTGTGTGAAATAGTATGGAAAATTCTAGACTTATGGGAGATTATGCAGAAAAAAATAGGTATTTATGATTTCTCTTTTATGAGCTTTACAGTACAGTTAGATAAACAAGGTAGATCAATAAATTTAAAAAATATATAAGTACAGATGATTAGTTGATAGAAAAAGACATAGATTACTAAGTTTCAGGTGGAATGTAAAAATAAATAAAAAGCGGTGAAAATAAAATGTGAAGCATAGAGCTTGGAAGTTTACTAATTGCGGTTACTGTTTCAAATTGTGCAATTTTTCTTTAGAAAAACTAACTTTTAACCTAAGTAAACATATATGTGTGAACTGTTCCCTTCAGCGGCAAAGCAATCCTGGAGGACTCCCTTTTCTGCTGAAACACAGGACTCAGTGGACTGCTTGAGAAGAAAAGCAAACCTGTGGGAGACGGTTCTGCGGACGTGCCATCTGTCACAAAAGCTAGACTTTCCTTTGTCGGTGTCCGCGTGAACCATAAACACACTTTCAGCACATGAACCGCACATTTCGAAAGACGACTTAATGCTCATGTTTCGTTTGTTCGTTCGCTGAATTAACCAAGCATTTATTTAGTCCCAGCTTTGTGAGACCTGCGCCTGAGCTTCAGGGGCTCCTGGCTGGTGACAAATGCATCGTGCACACACACGTGGAGAGTCGAAAGCACCTCGATCTACTTTTCTCATCGCGTCCCGGGGCTGCTGACTAGGATGTGAATCGCTATCCTCCATCAGATGTCGAGTGGCGATTTGGTGCCAGGTGACAGGTCCAGGCTCCTTTGCTATTCTTCAGAGTTCTTTTTCACTTGTTAGCAGATATTACATTATATCGGTACATGTGTGGTAGATATTTTCTTTAACACACACACACGCACAATCCCTTATTATCTATTATTTTTTGCATTGCAGGAAAAGCAAGAAAGCAAGAGACAGACAGCGGGCGTGAGTGATGAATGGAACATGCTTGTTCCTGGCGTGGACGTGATTTCGATGCTTCAACGCCCGCTGCTCGTGAGCGTGCAGCCTCTGAGAGAGACCAGTAAATACTGCCGCACACTCACACAATGCTTCTCTTTTATTACACGATCGTGTCCATTACCTCATTTTATTTTTAAAACAGGTCAGGGAGACAGATTTTTCAAATCTGGAGGGGGCTGTAAGAAGACAGGCCAGTGGTTTTTAGTTGAATGATGGGAAAAATGGAGGAGAGGAAGCCGATCTGCTCAAGTGGCATGACCGGTGGCCCCCCCAACCCCCCGCGCCTGACCTCCCCCCCAGCCCCATGCCCAGCGCCTCCATTCTGGGGGGACCAACCCTCTCCTCTGCATGTCTATCTGAGCCCATCTCCCCAGAGGGAGGTCACGGCGGAGAGGTCTGCCCCCAGCCAGCTGGTCTACCCGCCCCCTGACAGCTGAGGGGCCCTCTCCCGCGGGAAGGAGGGCCAGGGTCCCACTTCCTCTTCTCCTGAGGCCACATGCAGGAGAGGAGGAGGGAAGGTGGTGGATTAGCCGCAGCTGCCCACGTTTCGGGCTCTAGTTTCCAGAGCCCGCCGAAGGCTGCCGAGCTGTATTTATACGTCCCGGACACGCGCAGACACCTAAGCCACACGCCTTAGCCCTGCGAGCTCCCTCCGTTGAACCATGTTTGAGCTTTTGTCTGCGTTTTGCTGTTCAGCACCATTCGAATCGTATCCCCTCCCCTGTAGAACCTACAGCTGGAGCCTCATCTTTCCTGATCTCTCGAAGTCCCGCGCTTAGACTCTCTGGCTGCTCCCGTCTCTGCTGTGAGCGGTGGCTCTCATCCGAAGTCTCCTGTGCCGCGTGGTTAGTTCGCAGTGGCATTCTGGTCCGTGGGCGGTGCAGTCCTGCGTGGACGGCTGCTTTTCCACTACTGAGCCGTAAAGCCACGTCTGAGGATGCTCCGCGCCGGGACTTCTCTGCAGCGTGCGCGTCCGGTGGCCCGCCCTTTCCACGCGGTCCAGTATCAAGGCCAGAAGGGAGAGGGAAGGACCACGATGTGCCGCCCCCTGGGGAGGGGGACGAAGTGCATGTGAGGCCCCACGAAGGGACGTGCAGTCCAAGGCCCTCGAGGCCTGAGGGGAGGAAGCTGTCATCAGAGGGAGGGTCCCACCTGCAGGCTGACTTCCCTCAGATTGTTTGCTCGGTTCAGATGGCCGTACCCTGCAAAGCTGAGGCCTAGCTCAGTCTACGGCCGGCGTTTTAATGTAGAGCTGGTCAAGGAGGCCTGGCATAAGATGGAGAACTGAGCGTTTGTCTCCCGGAAACAAAGAGGCTCTGATAAAGGTTGGGGAAGAACAGTGAAGGGCTCGTGGGTCCCATTGCGTGCCCTCTCTACTTCCCTGCTCACTGCCAAGTGTCGGGCTTGGAGAGGACCCCACAAACAGAGACAACAGGTGTCTTCTTCCGGCCTAGGCTCCCACAAGTGATTTCCTCCAGGACAGGGGACCAGAAAACCATTCCACAGGCCCTTGGCGTTGACTGCAGGGCGCTTCACGGCTGCAGGAAAACGCCTTTAACCGTAGCTCTGCTGGGTGGAAACAAATGTTACCATGTGCTTGGCTGTCTGCCCTGTATGTGCTGAGTCCTGGGTCTGCTTCTGTTTCGTGGACCGCAGACTCTCTCGGATTGCCCCACGCCAGGTGCTGAGAAGTCCGTGTTTCATCAGACGATGCCCTGTCAGCTGCATGCAAGGACGAGCCCTGAGCTGTCACAGGATGGGCTGTGGAATTGCCGTTAGAACACAGGACTCTGGAGCTGTGGGCGGGACGTGCGGAGCCGGCGAGCATATGTCCCCAGCATGATGTCTTAGCTTCACACGAAGCCGTGAAGTGGAAATGAACCAGCGGAACAGCGCCAAGTGCTGACCCTTCTGTCTCTCCGTGGTCCCATTTTGGGCCATATGTCTGAGGTCTCAGTGCAAAGGGGCCAGTCTCCCTCGCCCAGCAGGTAACACGTCCCAGAGGGCTCAGAACCGTGACGTGAGGCTGGTCACAATTAACACACCTACCTTTATCTTCCAGCATGCCTCCTGGAGTTTTCATTTTGTAAGTCAGCATTGGTTAATTATGGTGAAGGAGTAAAAGCGTTCAGAAAGTGGAAAAAATGATCTTAAGGCTGTGGATGTTTAGCTCTAGACAGACAATATTTTCTTCAAGGGTATAATAGAATTTCGAGAGTAGCAATGGGTCTTTGTAGTATTCTTAGAGTGTTATTACTTTTTTAAAAAAATGTTAAAATAATAAATATTAGGCTAATTAGCTTCCCCAAATTTGAACCCTCCATTACGATGGAAGAGATGAAAGCCTCTTACTGATCAGGAGTGACATTGTGCAGCAGGGAGAACACAGACTTTGAGATAGATGGGTGAGCATTCCGATGTCACACCTGCTGGCTACAAGCTGTGGGACCTTCAGCAAAAACTGAAACCTCTGGAGTCTCTATTGCCTTAAGCGGGAAAGCAGATAATGCACACAGGGAAGTGGGGAGCATTATCCAAAGAAGCATGTGAGAAGTGCCTTCCAGGACAAATGTCACATAATGGGGAGTTATCGTCTCAATTGGCTCTGTACAGGGCCATGATGTTTAATCCTCATTCTAAAGAATAAGATGAGTTAAGTTGCTTCAGTTTGTAAGCGAATAAACTGAATTAAATTTCCCAATGTCACAGGGGAAAAGCGAGGCTTTAAGCCCACACTGACTCTAGAACCCCAAATCCTGTGAGAATTCCACTGCACTGTGATGCCTTCGGAAGTCAGGAAGCAAGGTGTTACCTGCTGGCCACGCCCACGTGAACATACTTTCTGCATGTTGAAAATTCCATATTTTTAATTTCATACGTTTTGAACTTATATTTACTTTTGGCAGAATGGCAAATGCCTAAGTATACTATATGATTTCTATAATTTTGCCAATGAAATATTAGTCTAAAATTATCATGCCAAAGTGTGTCTATGCATATATATTAGAAAGATCAGTGTGACATTTATGAGTGACTAACTAGACAAAATCTCAGTGTTGATTTGGACTAGCTACTTGTTCAGCAGGAGGAGACTATATACTGGCTTGATGCTCTTTCTATAAATAACAATATCTTGCCATGCACACAGATTTAGAATCAAAACCATTTTTGTAAAACAATCTCATCTAAAACCATAATATGATTAATGTCTTTCAGAATTATGTAAATAATGAAATTATGAAAAAATGCATTATGAGCTTGTCTAATTTTTAATTTTCTCGTCCGTTAAAATGCAAGTAAGACTGCCTACTGCGGTAGACATTTCCTACAGTTTACCACGTGCCTTTCCACGCCCACGGAAGCAGTTAGGCCACGTGTCTACGTCCAACCAACAGCAGTGAAGGGAAGTCAGGTGTGGCAGTGAACAACGGTCGTCACCAGGGTGACAGTGACCGGTAGGCACTGGCCTCTGAGCACGGTTCGCTCCTCCAGCGCCCGACTGGTTTAGAGAGACTTAGAAAGCATTGTTTTGTTTTCCC
>JAQQSQ010000731.1:0-13895 GCA_028627145.1 Eidolon dupreanum
CCTCGTGGACACCACGGCCGCAATGTCCTCGACCTCGCCGGCTCAGCCTGCCAGCTCAGAGGGCAGCGGGACGCAGGCAGGCAGCCCAAGCGCTCTCTGAAGTGGGAGCTTTCGAACCTGTCAGTAAGCAACAGAACCTTTTTCAAATGAAGTATTATAAAAACTCTAAAAAATAAAATAGAGAAAAGTATCATTTTATTAGTATTATTTTAAAATAATTTCCAATTTCACATTTTAATATTCATTATTATAAAGTAATTAATGACAATAAGAAGTTGGCACATCAGTGGTCCCCAGTGTGATGATACTTGATATATAAAGAAAATACATCCCAACAGAAAAGAAAAATACAAAAAGTAAAGTAAAAGAATGATAAATAGGAAGTACTGGTGAATCCAAATGTATTTATCATAGGAATAGCACTTTACTTCCAAGTTCAGTGACAGACACCATTGGAATCAAAACAAAATCAGCCATATGCTATTTAAAAGAGATTCACCTAAAAAGACGGTGACAGAGAAAGATCGAAGTAAAGTGACACAAAAGGAAGCAGAAGAGATGGTTTTTACACAAAAAGCAACAGTAAAGAGAGTCACGTGAAGATGAAAAAATCAATTCACTATGAAGATTATCACACCTGGGATGCTTGTGTGAACAAAACAATATAGCCCCAAAACCTGTAGAAATCCTATGCAAGAAAAAAAAATGAAAGAATTACAAGGGCAAGTCTACAATCATGGCTGAGGTTTTAATACATAGCTCGTAGCAAATGATAGAACAAGCCAAAAAAATAATAAAGATATATAAACAAAACAATTAACAAGCTTAAACTTCTGAGCATATATTGAACCCCACATCTAAGGATTACAAGATACTTTTCCTTTTCAAGTACACATGGAACACTTATAAAAATTGACCGCCCTCTAAGTTGCACAAAAATTCTCAACCAGTATAATTCAATCAATAATATCACACTGACCACATTCTTTGACCATAAAGTAATAAAATTAGAAGTAAATATCCAAAAGTACACCAAAAAGAAAACCATGTATTTAAAATCTTAAAGTTCCTGAGTATCAGCATAAACAAAGCTTTGTGTGCCAGCTTCCTCCTCCTCCTGGAAATTATAAAAAGGCAATAAGGAGAACAAAAGCCATTTTGCAAATCCTTTTTTTCCCCAGTGAAACTAGGAGAAAGATATAACCCACAGACCAAGAATGATGTGTAAAGCCTACAAAAGCCACTGATGTGGGGCAAAAGCTACTCAAACAAGGCTGGCAGCAGGAGCTCCCCTGGGTTCCTAGGTGGCTGAGTAAACCAGAGACTCATGGGGCACACAGATGAGCCACATGTGCCGTCTGTCCTCAGGGCAGCCAGACTTTGTCAAGTACAAAACTACAACAAACAGTGTTGTTCTCATGGGACTTCCTGAGGAAATTAATAAAAGCTGAATCTCAGCCAAAGAAGTTAGAGAAATAACAGCAAAAAAAAAAAAATTCTGTGGTGTTTAAATATAGAACAAAGACATAAACGAACATAAAGCCTAGGGTAGAGGATTGTAATACGTACGCGATATGCCCTGAAACCACGGAGAAAGGATTCAATTAGGAACGTGGCAGAAACGGGAGAAGAAAGATGGAAAATCAGAGTAAGTGCCTCGAATGCTTAATCCTCCATAGCTGGGAGCTTTAAAATGTAGCTTCAAGCCAGTAAAGTAATTAAAGCATAAACATATAATAGTACTAAGACAGACCTATGAACAGCATTAATAAATAGAAAATAAGTGGTTGAGTGGATGGGAAGGAAGGAAACAAGCTAATTTTATCATCATTCCTAGAAGGGAGCTCATACATGTTATTCAGGGATATAAATCATTAGACAGTGGTATAAAAGTAATCTTGGGATAGAAATACCAATGTTACTAATTGTCAAAATAATTAACCAAGGGAACAAAGCAAACTAGTCATGTAGTTAATAAGCATTTTTAATAGGCTGTTTTTCAGAGCAGTTTAAGGTCCACAAGCACTTTGAGCAGCAGGTACAGCATTCCCATACACCTGCTGCCCTCCCCACCTTCAGAATCAGAGTGGTCCCCGGCCTGTGGTCACCGGGCAGTGCGTTTGTTATGCCCCAGGAAACCGCAGCAACACGTCATCATCACCTGACGCCCACGGCTTACCCGGGCTCACTCCTGGTGTTCACGTTCTATGGGCTTGGACAAATATATAATGACACACAACCACTGTGTAGTATCACACAGAATACTTTGCTGCCCTAAGAAATCCTTCGCGCTCTGCCTAATAGTCATCCTCTCTGCTCAAACCCTCAGTCTTTTCACCGTCTGCACAGTTTCGCCTTTCCCAGAACATCATAGGGTTGGCACCCTTCAGTAAGTGGCCTTCCAGACAGGCCTCTCGCTTAGTCATACGCATCTAAGTTTCCTGCGTGTTTTCCATGGCGTGATAGATCATTTATTCTTAGCTCTGACTGCGGCTCCACTGTGTGGGTGGACCACATTTGTTCATCTGCATCTTGGTTGCTCCCCAGTTTTGGCAATTATGAATAAAGCTGCCGTGAACGTCCACGTGCAGGTTTGCAGGTGGATGTGAGTTTTCAGTTCCTTTGAGTAAACAGCAAGGAGCACGATTGCTGGATGGTATGGTAAGAGTAGGTTTAGTTTTTCTTCTATTTTTGAGCCTAGAGATGCCATGAAAAAATTACCGAGTCACCAAGGGATCCATCAATCCAACAAGTTCCGAAACCTCTGATCTAGACTTCAGTGAGGGCCACCCCCTTCCTGGGGACTCCGGCACTCTCCCACACCAAGGAGAAGGGAGCAGGGTCCTCGTACCTGGGACTCTTCCCTCCTAATGATTTGGAAGCTCTTGGGAACAAATTGAGAAGTAGAAATAAAGGAAGTAAATGATAAGAAGAGAAGAAGAGGCAAATAAAAAAATAAATGAAGGACCGGAGCCATCTTCTACGCTGGCACATTTTCTCTTCTCCCGTCGCCCCTGCCTTCTCTCCATTGCGTCTCCCAGTTGCTTCTGATCTCAGGCTTGTTTGTTGATTTGCCTAGGCTGTTACAGTGGAATTTGGTTTTATTGAATTCTCAGCATGAAAACAATCCTTGCTGAAAGCAAAATTGTGTGTCAAGTGTCTCTTCCTTCTAGACAAGTGATGTGAGCAGCTTCCATGGGCGAGCCTCCTCCTTTCCCAGCAGGCGGGCTGATGGAGCTGCCTCACAGAAGGGGACATCAACGCTGCTGAGCTGCTTGCAGCGCCTGACCCTGCCCCCCGGGACCAAGCCACAGAGACTGAGGACAGAACGGAGCAGGGCCACCGGGGCGCTCGCCCCTCCAGGGCTTGCTGAGGGCCTCTCACCCCTCACCCATGGCGGCCTGGCCCCACGCGCGCTCTCGAGTGTCCAGAGGCACCTTCTCCCACCAGCGCCCTCGGCGCCCACGCCCCACTGGCACCCTGTCGCAGCGCCATGCGTCCAGAATGCAGGCCCCAGTCCATCGGGTGAAAATCTAGTCTCCTCCAAGTGCAAGCACAGGGCCTCCTGCACCGCAGCAAAGGAGCGGCGGCTCCTCCCGCACCGCTGCCGACGCTCCTGCCGCACGCCTCCGGTTCATGCCAGGCTCGGTGGCCTGCAGCCCTCTGCTCACGCTGCTGTCTCCTCAGTTAGGGCGTGACCTTTTAAAGACAAGTCTTTTCCCTTTGTCTCACAGTTGCCGAGAGCAGTTACCGGCACGTAAGAGACAACTCAGTGGGTATCTGCTGATTGAATAAATGAATGAGTGAATGCCAGCAGCGGCTTTCTGGAGGGGTGTGCTGTAGAGGGAAGCTTGAGGTGTGTGCTGGCGGAGAGCTGTCGACGGCAGTCCAGGGCCCGCCACGCTCTCGTGCACAGGCGTCCACTTAGTTTTCATAATAACCCTAGACGGAGGGCGTGCTGTGGTGGCCCTTTTGATATTATTTCTAAAATGAAGCTTAGAAACTTTACGAAACGTACCCAAGGACACAGTTATTAACAGCAGGTGTGGAACTGGAGCCCAGTCTCAGACACAAGGCCACATTCTCCCTTGAACGATGACACTTACTGTATGAAACCACGCTGGCGGCTCTTCCTCCTGCCTGTGTCTAAGTGGCATGGAGAGGTGATCCTTGGTTATAGCAACAGAAACTGACTCAGACTAACCTAAACAAAGGACGTTTGCCATGCACACATTGGGACTTCACAAAATCTCTGAAAGCCCGAAGAAACGGGCAGCCCACAAAGGGAAGGCAGGGCGCAGGAGCCCGCACCGCGCAGCAGGGGGTTCTCTCGGCCCTGAGCCACCACTTCAAGAGTCAGAGTTTTGGGAGACCGTCTAACAGCCAGCCGAATGCCCCTCGTCAGCTGTTCAGAGTGGAGAGAGAGAACCCGCCCCCCTCCCCCACTCACAACTGCATGGAACGCGAATGATGATCACACCGAAAGGAATCTAAGCGTGGTTAAGAGAACAAGCCGCATGACAAACAGGAATGAATAAATGCCGCGCTCAAGGTTAATATTATTTATTTGGAGCATTTTACATGGCAAGGAAAGCACAAAATGTTTGTGTTGATTGCTTTCCCGAACGGAGCTGTAATAGTCATAACCACCACAATCATCTATATTTAAAAGTCCAATGACGACGCTCTGAACTCACACATAAAATGTCAAGATGTAGAAGATTTCAGGGCGCCGTGCCATGGAAGCTTAATGAAACACATTTATTTCTTTGAAACATGTCGACTCTCCACTGTATGGCACAGTTAACCTAAGTCGTGGGGCCGATCTCTCGAAAAATCTTCCCTCATTTGATAATATCTGTTTCTTAAGGTAACTTTTCTGGGTTTTGTTTGCTTGACTTTGGCAAGTCTGCTTTCAGAACGTCTGGACACTTTGGAGATTGAGGGTCCCCCCTCCTTATTTTTTCCAAAAACCACCGGGCCACCTGAGCTTTGCGATACCCAGAGTACATCGCGGTCCCGGAGCCACCCTGGAACCATGTTTGGGTCTCAGTTTCCCCAAAACTTGTGACCTGGTTGTGATCTGCAGTTATTTCTAATTTTTTTCTTTGCTCGAAAGCATCATTGTGAGGTTTGTTTTGTCAGATGCAGCTTTTTGAGACTGGCTGCAGCAAACGAGTCAACCCGGGTATTGCTCAAGTTTCTCTATTGATCGGTGCAATTTCAGGGGCAAAGAGTCAATGATGAGCAATTTCTTCTTCTTTCCAAAATACTGAAGGAAAGAAAGACATGCGATCAGTTGTTTGCCTTCCTGGTTAGTACACAGCAGATAAGTTGAACCCACAGTCGCTTAATCTTCTTGTGCTTTAATGAAGCACTTGCACCAGCTTCAGCATCAAGTCAGCTTGACAGACTGCCCTGGGTCTCGCCAAAATCCACTACCCGTAGGTGCTTATTTAAGTTCCAGGAACTGAGATGGCTTCAGAAGGTAGTTTTTTAGGAAGGAGACTCTTGTCCCCAACTCCTATAAGAACCAGGAGGTAGGGCTGTAAACTGCCTGGCTTAAACTTAAAAATGAGTTGCTGTAGCTATTTCAACATGTACAAATTAGACATAAAATGCCTATTATATATAGATTTTGGTTGAACCATATGAAGTTGCCCCTTTTGCTAATAAGTTAATTATTGACAATTTCATATGTTGCAACCTAAAGAAAGAGATCTAGAGGACACAGCAGAGAGCAGAGCAGATGCGAGGCTGGCCTCCACAGAGGGAGATGGACGTGGAACGTTGTTACAGCTTGTTACAGCCTACACTGCACACACAGACGTTGTCACAGCACACGCTATACACACAGACGTGGAAGGTTGTTACAGCGTGCGCTGCACACACAGACGTTGTTACAGTGTGCACTACACAATCACAGGGTGGGCTTTGCAGCAAGAGCAGATAACAAGAACTGTCCAATGGCAAAGCAGAGGATGTGGGTGCATCTCAGGCTGAGGGCGCCACCCCAAGAGGTGTGCGATGACTGAAAAAGACCTGGGCCCCATCAGGGCGTGGCATGTGGCCAGCTATGAAGCAATACCCCTCAAGTAAAACTCCAACTGAAGCACTATAGAATTTTGAATATTTGATAATGGCATTTATCTCTAGAAGCAAGAAAAATACTATGGCTGATGGAAAAACCCAACAGAATTAGATCCGACATCAGTAACTTTGCATGGCGCTTCGATGTCTTACAGAATTAATTCAGAGTTTTCAAAATGGGGATTCGAGTCCCGCTTGATTTAGGAACTTTACCATTTATGGATTAGGTTGTAGTGATTATTCAGGTGTAATGAACAGAACAGGAGGAAGCCAAAATCAATCTCTCTAACAAGATTCACTATGCTGTTGCCAAGCCTTTGTTTTTCATCAAATATATGTTTGGGGTTGTTTTTCCCCAAAATGAATTAACTCACCATTATCTGGTTTAAAATAGTTTCTTGCTCAGCTTTCTGGTCTCTGAAATTCTGTTTTTTTTCTTCATCTGGGGCTATCACGAATGTTTACCTGAAATGGACGAGCACTAATCGATACATGACCTCACCCCCTGTCCAGGTTCACTGGGGGCTTCTCCTTCTTAGGAAGGCCACATAGCTGAAGGGCTAAAAACCAAAACCAACAAGCAAAATCGAGATTTGCTATTAGCCGTCCCGGTTCTGGGTCTCATCACTGTGTAATGTGACTTTGTGCAAAATGTCCCATCTCTATCGGCCACAATATTTTCCTTTATAAAAGGAAGATAATTTTCAAAAATCTACATAATGGAGTTTTATGTACCATAAATACAATAGTGCATCTATTCGCTAACAGAAAGCTGGGCATGTATTGCGCTCAATAACAGCGATCGTTATGTCTTTAAATATTTATGTGTCACTCTCCTTCAGTATCTTTCCGAATAATATAATAGTCGTTACCTTTACTGAACATACACTCTTGGGCTAGACACTGCTCTGAAATTTTACTTATATCATTTCATTACTTTAAACCCCTTCAAGGACGATCTTATTCTATCAGTTTTGCGAATGACGCAGCATAGTGTGGTTTTAAGAGTCGGTTTTCAGAGCCAGACAGACCTGGGTTTCATGACAGATTCTGATTTACTAGTGAGGGGACCTCGGGTGAGCCTGTGCCTCCTCAACTCAAAACGGGTTGTACTAATCACAAGCTTATATGGATCTTGTGGGAACTGAATGTGACACTTTATGTAAATTGCAAAGCACATCTTCTTGTACATGATAAACATCAACAAATCTTAGCCATTTTTTTAGATTTTCACAAGGAAATTAAGGCTGCAAGGGAGTAAGTAATTTGCCCAAAGTAGCAGAGCTTGTAAATGTCAAAGCCCAGATTCAGGGCAGGTCTGAGACCAAAGCCAGGTTTTCACCCGCTGAGATTAGTAAACTTGACCCCTGTCATTCTAAGCACTGACTAGCTTTTCTACTTGCCTTTACTGTTGGGTACAAGTTGGCTAATGGATAGTGGTCATTCAGCTCCCATATTCACTTAATTTATCAGCTGTCTGTTTTTCTCCTGAGGGTGGTTACTTATACCTTACAAAGTCATCTATCTTAATTCCAGGTCTTTGCAATAAGAAGCCGGATAAGAGGCAAGGAGTACTTTACCCATGGAAATAAATACATGAGGACAAGAATTGGCTGACCTCGCATGAAGCCCAGCATCTTAATGAAGTGACATGAGCATGCTGTGACAAGTTGAGACCTCTTCTGCTCATTAGGAGATACATTGTCTTCCGAATAGGGCTTTTCTAACCTGTTACTGTTTTTGTACATCAGTTGATATAAAGACAGGTCAGTGCTGAGCATGGTCGTGTTATCATTAGTTATTTGTTTCAAATGTGTCTATCTGTGGACAGGCTATCTGGTCAACAACAAGCTCCCCTCAAGCATGAACTTGAGGTTAAAAGCCATTTTCCCTAATAAAATTAAAAGGAAGGGTTTGTAACAAATAAGCCCAGTCACCTGTAGAAGGAATTGCCTGCCCTAAGTGACCATTCGTAGCCACCGGAAGATGTTGCTTATTACAGGAGAAAGCTCGTTGCTCCTCGCGGGCACAGGAGCACAGTACCAGGAGGTGAGGAGCAACGCGAATGTGAGTGCTGGCCTCCAAGCCGGGATGCACCCTGCTCACTGAATTTCCAAAACCACTCAGGAAGAGCTCTGCTTCACGCTGCAGTGCGAGAGAGCTCTATAATTTCCCAACGGCGCAGAGCTACAATTTAAATGTGATGTTCTTTCAATAGAAAAGTAAATTTGAATGTCTCCAACACCGCCTAGGGAAACGTGTGTTCTCAGTGGAGGGTTCTGGGTAGAAGGCAATTCTCTCCGACAGAATCGGAGTGTTCGGGCGCTCCCAGCTGGCGAGGCAGCGGCGCCGGCCCTCGCTCAGACCGCCTGAGCGGCAGGCGGACTTCTGCTCCGACCGGGCAGCCCTCTGGCTTGGCAGAGGGGCAGGTGCCGCTGCCCTCAGCACTTGGCTTCTACAGTTCACTGGTAAACGGTCGTTCTGATGAGTCCACGCCTCGATCCGTCTGCCGGCTTCACCCCCAGGGGTCGGTCTCCTGATGCTCCTGATTGTCTGGGCCTGTGTGAGCGTCTCGGTGGTGGCTCCCCCGTCACTCTGCATAGGTTCCAGTTCTTGGAATAGAGCAGTGCCCCAGCTACCTCTGCAGGAGGTGTGTGGTTAGTGAGCGCGAAGTCGGGTGTTTGAGCAGCACTCACGCTTTCAACAGCTCCGTAGATGTATATGAAGTACCAGTATTTATCAGTTATGTCATATCAAGTGCCGATGACCCCAGACACTATGCTAAATGCAAAGGGCTGTCTAGACTCTAATCCAAAGATGAACTCAAACGAACCTCTGCTCTTCCAGAAACCTCTGTCTAGCGTACAAGCTCCCAGCTTCCCATTGCGAGATCAAATCTCATCGGAAGAAATCCAGAGAAATCAGTTTCTCTGCAGAACGAACATGGAAACATGCAGTCAGCAGCCCCAGCATGATGTAAGGCTGTCGCAGGGACAAACACACGACCCTATCCAGAAGAGAGGTGCCCCTGGCACTTCCAGGTGGAGGCAGAAGTCTGGGCTTCCCACTCGGTCTCTTGACTCCCCAAGGTGCAGGGGTTCCTCGTGCTGCTGGGTGGGAGTAAGAGACCCAGCTCCCAACTGGGCGTTCACTGGCACCACCTTGACGTCACGAGACCCCGCGGTCCTGGTCAGTCTGCCTCTCGCCACTTTTTAGTCTTATGTTTGTCACAGGTAACATCCCACGTTTTAGTCGATTTAGTAGGAAGAATGGAGAAAAGTATTTCTACTCTATTTCCTGTACACCGCGTGTCAGTGCAAAAGCCAGCCTGCCCTTAGGGCCTCAGCTTGTCCAGGGTTGAAACTTGTGTCAACATATGCCTCGCCCACAATGCAGACCAGCCCATGGGGACGTCTCTCCCCTATGCCTCACAGCCAAACCCCATGCCATGACTACCCAGTTCCTGGAGAGGGGGAGGGCAGGGAGTTGGAGGAGAAAGCAGTCATTCATCTCGGCATTTAATTCCATTCTCTTCAACTACCAGAATAATAAGCCATGTGTTGCACTGTATTCCTGGCTAATAGCCAGCAAGGAGGAAATGAGTACACTTGGGAATTATCCTGTTGATGTTCTTTGGTTTGCAAATCCAAATGTTATTTTAAGTAATACCGCTGCCAAAATAATTGTTTCCCACCACCGACGTTTCATTTTGAAAATAACCTTAGAAGTTATCTTTTTTTCCGTTATATGTATGTCTTTACACTTTAAATCTCCTTTTAACCTACAGAGTTGAATTTTACGATGGCCGTGGACTTACCAGAACCACTGCAGCGTCCGCAGCTGAAAAACACGCTCGCTTGCCTGTGCGCAGTGAGAACAGAGAAGCGGTGAGGACCAACGTCTGCGTGCAAAGTCAGTGGCTTCGTAAATCCAGTAAGCAATTGTTGTGACATAAACATAAGCACATTCTGATGCACCGATGACAAAAACCTGGCTTTGCAGGAGGAGTCAATGCTAAATCCTCACAACACAATAAGAAAAAACAAAATATCATAAATGAAAAACCTTAGAAATCGAAAGCTAAACAGGAAACTTGGATTTACCCTTTATTTTTTCATGTATTACCTTCAGTTACAATTGACAGTAAATATTGCATTGGTTTCAGGTGTGCAGCATAGTGGGCATCCACGCTCAATGGGGATGGAGTGGCAGGTACACAGGGGGGCAAGTTCCAGGCACCTGCCACACAACACAGCACCTGCAGACGACAAATTGTAAAAATTTGTTAAGAGGACAGATCTCATGTTCGATGTTCTTACACACACACACACACACACACACATACACACACACATACACACACACACATCCCCGAGGCTCACAGGGAAACTTTTGGGGATCATGGATAAGTTTATTACTTTGTGGTGACAGTCACGCAAGTGCGTACACGTGTCCCGAGTCACTTGATATATGCGTTAATTGTGCATGGTTTGTTTGAACACCAATTATACATCAGTAAAACTGAGGGGGAAAAAGTGAAGTGAATAGAAGGAACAGTGAGACCCCTCTTGCCGAGCGTCCAGGGTCAGGAAGAAGGGAAGTCATCCCTAGGACTGGGCGCGTCTTGAGAACCAAAACACAGCCGCGAGAGGCTCTCACAAGGATGGACAGGCAGGTTCCCAAGGACGAGGATGGAGCTCAGAGTGGGGTGGGGGCCGGGCCTGCGCAGAACCAAAAGCGAAAACCGTCGATGTCTTTCTGAGGAAAAGCATTCAACTTTGCACGTTGTCGTCTTCCCTCCAGAATACATCCGCATCATGCTGCTTGGAGCTCAGAAGAGAAAGATCTCGATGAGCATAATCCAAAGAAAGAAAAGATAAAAGTTGACTGTGACAGAGAGAAAAATAAAATGAGATGAGATGGGTAGAAAGAAAAATAATTAGTATATGTAAACCAACTAACAACAAAATTACAGTGTGAATGAAAGTCTGTGCATAAATTATTTTTTTAAAAAGTAATACCAAATGGTTCTTTTGTGTGCTCCCAAACAATATTTTTAAGAAAAAGGAGCACTTTCTTAGGGATTCATTCCAGTTAAAATTTTGAAAACAGTGTATAATACAGAGAAAATTAGTTTTATTTGTTTATTCATGACAAAGATAGATTGAATACTAATTATAATAATATTTCTCATTAACACATGAATTTTTAAAACAATAGATGTGTGGCCCCTGTTTGAACCTTAGAAGCAGGGGGCACAGCATCTGTCTGCGCCCACTCTTAAGCCGCCCCCCAGCCGATGGGAAACTTTCACTGAGGAATTTCCCTCCAACCTGCGGCACACGTGACCCCAAAACCCAGAGAGCAGAGGAGGCCCTATTCTCCCCGCCTCTGGGTCCACCTGTCCTCGACCTGCAGCCTCGGCTTTTCTCCTGGTTCTGGAGTGTCATTCGTCTGTGGTCAGACTTCCTGACTCTCGACTCACGCATGTCACGCCTCACGCCCAGGCTAGTAGCCACGGCTCGCTCACTGCCACCGCTGTCCCTAGACTGAAGTCCCCTAGGCACCAAGGCACGACCCTTTCCTGCTGCCTACTCCCCACCCACACACTGTCATCGCTAGATACCTGCCCACCTCTGAATGGTGGTTTCAGAAACCTCACGCCGAGACAGGCATCTCCAGCTCACATGCTCGTTCGTCCCCGCAGAGGACTCGCTGAGACTCCGACCCTGACCCGCCATCATCGTCCCCTTCATCGCTTAATTCACTGCCCTCTCGGCCCCTCTGCAGCCCACGTCACAAGCGCGTTCCTCGTGGGTCAGCCTTCTCCCTTCGACGGGCAATGTCCACGCATCCTGCAAATTCCCAGGAGCTCTCGCAATGCGGCCAGGAACTCAGACCGTGGAGGAGCGACAGCAGCTCGTGACCACCACCTTGTCCTGGGAAGTGGGAGCAACTCACCTACCACGTCATGCACAAAACACTGAAAAAATGTGGATCCCGATTGGAAAAATGCAATAACTCGATATGTGGGACAGCTTGGCCTACGTATATGCACGATTTAGGTGAATTACAAATAACTTTAGTTTTTTAACTTTAGTTTTCTTAACAGAGGCCGGAAACTCAATCTTTTAAGGTTAAAGGATACACTCAATGTGAACCTTTCTAGTCGCACACAGGTGACGAATGAGCAGGCATCCGCTGGACGGACTCACCCTGCTGCATGCAGGAAGGAAAACAGTTCTCCTCTGCCGACAATGATGATGCTTTGCAATGACCCCGTTACCTGCAGACGTCTCACCGCACCGAGGCGGGAGAAGAGGTGATTATTTAGGAACCTGTGGCTGAGCCAAGGTTCAGTCCAGCTAAACTAGAGATTTTACAAATATTTAACAGAATTCATTAAAAAAAAAAAAGTTTACAGATTGTACATCAGCCCCGTGCTGGCTTCCCCACTGTTCTGCCTGCTGGTACTGGCGCCGGTACCGGTCCCCTCCCCGAGTCCGATGCCCCGGGAACCATGTGGATCTGGAGAGACGAAGAACCTGACGTTGCTGCGTGTCTGCTGTGGGCCAAACCACGTTCTCTCATTCTCTCTCTGCGGGAAAAAACCCTCCACATTAATAACGTTGCTCCCGCCTGAAGGTGCAGGAGGCTCAGAAAAGCCGAGCAGCTTGGCTGAGCCAGCGCAGTGCGCTGCGGGCGAGGTCAGGGAGGGCGTTGACCCCGCGGCTGGCCTGCCCACCGCCCGCCTGTGATAAGGGCGGCAGCGGCTGCCCTTCTCCTGGGAACCGTGGCGATACACGGAACTCCTGAGGAGTAAATTAGTCCAGGAGCATCATCGGCGCGTTGCACACCTCCCGAGGTATGTCTTTATGGAAATGGCAGTAAACAAGCCTGATTTACATCCCTCTCTGTGATATGAGTTTCACTTGACTTTGCATAATGAACATTAACCTTCAACTTTGGGAACATGATACAAAAGTCAAAGCAGTGGAGAAAAGCATACGTAGTGGGAAGAAAGAAACCCGTAAGTGAGCCCTCGCCAGACTCCTGGAAGACGGAGAAAAAATCGCGACGACATGGATGGACCTCGAGATAATCATGCTGAGTGAGATAACCCGGACAGAAAAAGTTGAAAATCACATGACATCACTTATATGTGGAATATAAACCTAAAATCAACAAATGAGCAGGACAAACAAACAGAGACTCATGGACATGGACGATAGACTAGTGGTCACCGGAGGGTAGGGGGAGGAGGGTGGAGGGAGGTAGACGGGGTAAAGAGGGTCAAATACGTGGTGACAGAAAGAAATCTAACTACGGGAGGTGAACGCACAGTGTACTTTTAAAGTATACAGCAGAAACTTATTGGATTTAGTTAACCAATGTCACCATAAACTAATTAATTAATTGATTGATTGATTGATTAAAAAAAAGACAGAGCGAGCATTGTCCAGATCCTGGGCAGGTGGTAACGAGACAGCCCAGCGGAGATGCTGGCTGGGGCCAAGCCACTGGCAGGTGAACGAGATGAGAGCCGGGGTTTCTCCCCACGCACAACCTGTGAGTCTAGTACATCAAAAGAGAAAACAGTGGGCGAGCAAGGGGCCTCTGTAGGAGATTTAGGGGGCCTCTGCACTCTCCTGCCTCCTTGCTGGGCTGAGAAGCCAGGTGCACCCCTGGATCCTTCACTCCGAATGACAAACAACGAGATAAGTTGGCTCTGCTCAGTGAAGTTTTTGTCTTCCAGATCTCAAGGTCATTTCCTGACACCTCCTGAAAGAGAAAGTTGATTGATG
>JAQQSQ010000732.1:0-13893 GCA_028627145.1 Eidolon dupreanum
AAAAAAAAAAAAATTCAACATGTATTTTGAATTCCAAAGTAGATCCTTAAAAACAGTAGGTTTTGAGTTTTAAAAGGCAGAGCTCTAGAAGAATTGAGGCTTAAAATAAAAGAGCCAGAGTACCATCTAAAACCATCCTCTGAGAAGGGAATTTCAAGAGTGAAAGAGGAAAGCTTAGATTCTAGTAGGTCCTTACAAGAGGCCTTTTTCACGCCCCCTCCAAGAGCCGGTCTTGAGGAAGGGTGGTAGATAACAAGCCCACTATATAAACTTTGGGAGAGGGGTTTTATAGAGGAGACTTGTGTCTGCTTCACTTCTGGAGCTCTGAAGAGGAAGCTCAAAGAACCCCAAAGAACTGCTTTGGTCCAACAATGGATGAAGGCAGTAGAACAGAGAAGCCCAGTGACAGCTCTGGGTCACTCACAGCCCTGGAGAAGTGAGGGGTGATGGCCAAATATTCTCCTTGCTTCAGAGAATAAAACATACAAAGAAAACAGCCAGAAGCCTAAAGGATCTTGAAGTCCTTAAGAGAGCTGACATCTGCAGATACCAGGAGGGACAGTGCAAACAGAAACCAGATGCAGACCTAGTGTAAATCAACATGAGCGATAACCAGCCACCTCAGAGAATCTCAGAGCAGAATTATCTGCTTATTCAGTGCTGTAATGCCACATATTACCCTCCCAAATCCTGCCTCCTCACTCTCTTCCCTCAAATGAGATGCAATATCCTGGGGAGAAAAGAGGAAGTGACAGCACTCAAACTGGACTATACTGAAACCTAAATGACTGAGAAATGACTCTGTCTGCCTGAGTTTACAAGATAAAGCTTTTTGCCATCAGGTAAAACAAGAGCTAAAAGTAGAAACTAAATTTACTTATAGTAAAATACAGTGAGTTGTCATCTTTTGCACACTTTAGCTTGTGTCTGTGAAATTTGCACCCACTGCACACACAAGCCTGATGACTATTTTGTTCCTCGAATTACAATATTTTATTTTTGATACAGATTAAAAAGGGCACAAAACTGCTGAAAATTTAGAATAAAATTATACCTAAGCAATATGTAACAGTGCCACAAGAGTTATATATAAAGATATGGGTGTCAGAGAAAAATAAGTTTTGTATTCTATTGTATATAATTAAAATGATATACCCATTCAATTTTCATTACTACTCTTCTAACGATAGCCATAAAGATTTCAAATACAATCTGTACAGTTTAAGTATGTCAACTACCATTCAATTTCTAAGCTAACAATGTAGAAATGGAATCTTCCAGAAATGAGTCAATTAAATGCTTCTGAAATTACTTAGACAAAGGATCAATTTTTACCCCAAAATGATATATCAGGGAAGAAAGTGCTTCTAAAAACCCATTACATTATTCCAGCTGACGATTGTGAGTGAAGTGTAATGATGATTTATTTTAATAGAAAAAAAAAGCTTTATAAAGAAAATCTAACTCCATTAAGAAACAAAAGAGAGCAGTGTGCTGCCTTAGTGTCAAACATTGTCAGATTTGATCAGTTTAAGATGTATGCATTCCTAGCTTTCTCAGACATCCTAACCAGATTGCAGACATCAAGGAGGTGAGCATAACAAAAACTAAATAATATAGTCTCTGGTTCAGAACTTTTACCCAGTAGAATTGCTTAATCTATCAGTCTTGCACCACAAAATGTTCCAGGAACCTTAGCTCTCTTCTACCTGAGTGTTAATTCCTTTACCAAACAGGGGGCTTATGGAGGGGTTCAGAAAGTCTCTATTCCTTGCTATTTGTTTAATATTTTAGTCCCAGGGGGTCACCATCAATCCAAATGGGTCTCTTCTCAGTTTCTGCTGAGTTCTTTAGGTGCCCATTATAGGAAATCTATAGTGAGTGTATGGATTAGTTCTATACCTAGGTCTTTCATAGAGTAAACAAAGTGTATTAATCCTAATATGTGAAAGGCATGTCCACTTCAAAAATCCAAAAGAATATATATTCTGCTAACACAGATTCATGATTCACCAAAGCCTGGAAAGTTTATGTCCTCTGAGAAGCCTCCTGGAATAAGACCACCATGCTCCCAGCCTATACTTTCCAGTGGCAGGAATGAGGAGGGAGCCCTGTGCCCTCTGGATCACATGGATCATCATCGGCAAACTCTTGTTTTCTCAGTTCCTTCTCTGAACATTTCCTTCATCTTCTTGCTTCATTGTAAACCTGCCTCTTCCCTGGGATCTTCTCATGTAGTAGCTACTTTTTCCATGTTCTTGGAAATATTAAGCCTGCAAGTAAAATAGGATGTGGGATAAGTGTCTTCCTTGCTTCGTGTCCAAGTCATTCTCTTTTCTTCCTCACTAAAATTCTCTGACTTTGAATCTTGTATCAGCTGACTACACTACCTATTACCTCTTCTTGTTGCAGTCATCCACCAGATTTTAATTCCTGGCTCACTGCCACTCTCTTCAACACTATTACTGCCTTCATTCTTAGATCAAAATCCAGATGGATGATTCTTCCAATATTCTAGCCTCTAAACACTTTTACCTCCTCTCCTCCGTGATCTTGTCTATCTCCTTACACCAGCCACTCATTTCTATGGTATATCTTAGACTCTGTTATTACAAAAAATTGCGATCATTCAATAATCTAAATATCCAGTATCCAGCCTACCACCACCACGTTTTTCTAATTCACTCCCTTAGAATCCTGTCTCCAAAGATCTCTGACCAAATCAAAACCAACAATTCATTGATTCTACCACCTTTTCACTTTCCTTCACCTCATCTCAGGTGCCCACATTCCTCTCTATGCAACTCCATGTTCAATCATTACAATCATTTCTTTTGTATTCATGCTTACTTCATCATATTTCAATATATAGCATATATGTGCCTAAAGTCTTACCTCTGTTAAATCAAACTCTCCATCAACAACATACTCAAACCCCACCTCTGACCCATCACCAAACATATCTTCAAAATATATCCTGAATACAATTGATTTTTATCATCTCTACCATCAACACACTGGTTCAAGCAATCATCATTCTCTCTCTCTTTCTCTCTCTCTCTTGCCACAGGTTTCTCTGCCCTTGCCCTGTAGACTCTGTTCTCCATACAGTAGCTATAGTAAACCTGTTAACATGTAAGTCAGATCATCTCATTCTTTGGCTCAAAAAACTCTAATCCCTCCCATCTTACCCAGAGTAAAAGCCTAAGTCCTTACAATAACCTACCATGGCCTACCGACCAAATATTTCTACTAAGTTAATATGTCTTGAAAGAATAAATAAAGAACTATTCTAAAAATGCATCCATAGTATCTGAGGGTGCCCTCTCTCTGCTCTCCTTCCTACAAAGTTAAGAGTGTCAGGTTCAAACTGGGTTACACCTGACACACCCTTCAGGCCATTAGTGAAAATTTTTTCTTAACCTGACTTGAACTCTGTGAGGGCAAAAACAAAATGTTGGTTATTTTTATAACCCTATCACTTAATACAATGCCTGCCACAGAGTAGGCACTCATATATTTGTTGTTTATACTACAAATTACCCTCTGTGAGGCAGGAAAGGATTTATGTAGAATTAGCAAACCTGCTCAGGGTGGCTTGAGAAGTTCGTTGCCCAATATTAAATAAGTATATCCCTGCTGCCACTCATTCCAAAGGATACTGCTAAAAATAATGTTATGTGGCAAAGAGCTTTATGAGAAATCAACATCTGCAATTTGGAGTGCCTACTTCTGCAAATTTTCAGTTCAGATCCATGTCTAAAACACCAGTTTGATTTCTTGGTCTCTGATCTATTCATCTATACAGCACTTCTTTCCCAGTTGGCAGCACACAAGCTTCCTGTACTTCAGTGTCAGTTGCTTTAGAGGGCAACTACATGCTGCTTTGGAATGACCCAAAAGACTCTCCAAAGTGACTTTCATCTCTGTTTGTGCATTCTGTATTTTAAGTCAAACCATCTTCAATGAATTTTTCTCAAACATGATAGAATCTCTTCCAGGTATAATTGTATGATGCAGTAACACAGAGACAGATAGAAACTTTATTTTATATTCATAAAATAAAATACATACGCTTCTGTATTTATAGATAGGTTCTGGACAGAAAATAGTTTCTGGAGAGAAAAATAAGACTGCTAGTGGTAGTATCCCTTGGCAATAGCATAGAGTGTTGGCATAGATGGTGAAAAGGCAGAATTTTGCTTTTCACCTCCATACCTTTTGAAAGTTTTAAATCTCTGAGTCAATGAGTTTATGAGCTCAAAATCATTCCTCTTAGCCAGGCTTAATGGTCACTTCTGCTTCTCAGCTTGCATCTCCTTGCAATCTGAGCTTCACTTCTTTACTTCCAAAGTCCTTGCCTAGAATTCTCTTTAATTTGGAAGAAAGAGTCTATTATTTTACATATTTTGAAAATAACTTAAATTAAGGGGAAAACTGTATAAATCTTTATAGAAATTTTGCAAATGTACTTTGTTTCTCTGTGGGCATGTCCAACAGTTTCATCCAAACCATTCCATAATAATAATAATAACAACAACAACAACAACAACAATAATAATAGCAGCTAGTATTTACTGAGCTTGATCTAAATTCTTTACATGTATTAACTTGCTGAATACTCACAAGGACTCTCTAAGGTAGTACTAATTCTATCCCAGATGAGGAAATTAAGATACTGAGACCTTGAGTAACTTGCCAAAGGCCTTACTAACTTGCTGGAAAGAGCAGAATCAGGATTCAAACCCTGACAGCCATACTCCAGAGCCTCCTTTTTAATTAGTAAGCTATATTGTCTCTTTTCTTACAAAAATTTAAAAGAGATTTTTTTTGGTAAATTAAAAATAAAGAAAGGAAGGCTCTAGAACTAGGATGCCTGGATTAGAAATTCATCTCCACTATATACTAGCTGTGAGACCTTAGGCCAGATACTTATTCACTTTGTGCTTCAATTTCCTTATCTGTAAAATAAGGATAATGATAAGCTCTGTCCCATAGGGTTGTTGTGAGGTTTCAATTAATACGTGTAAAGTTCAGTACGTATCCACTATTATCCATTTCATGAATTGAGTACTTACCATGTATGGGGTGTTAGGGATACAGGAAAAACACAAGACCCTGCATTCATGGAACTTACTTTCTGATTGAAAGTAGACCATCGGATAGAAAAATATCTTTAAAATAACTGGCAAATTGTATAGTTTACTTGATGGTGATAGTAGTATGTGGAAAAATAGGATGAGAGAGGCAACAGGATGTTATATATAGGGTGTGGGGAGTAGTCAGAAAAAGGGTTTCGCAGTTTTAAATAATATTGTCAGGGAAGGTATCACTGTGATGAGGACATTTGAAGAAAGGCATGAAGAAGACAAGGGAATAAACCACATGCTAGTTGAGGGAAGAACTGTCTAAGCAGAGAATCAGCGAGTCATAGGCCATGAGAAATGAACACACCTGGAAGGATCTGGAAATCTCAAGACAGCAGAATGAACACAGAGGAGAATGGGAACAGTAAGAGTAGTTCATGAGGTCAGAGTGAAGGGTTGATTTGGGGGCTGTGTGTGTGTGTGTGTGTGTGTGTGTGTGTGTGTAAAGACAGATGCATAAGGCATTTTTGGCCATTGTAAAATTTTAGCTTTTTCTCTGAATGTGATAGGAAGCAATTGGAGGATTTTGAGCAAAGAATGACATGATCAGACTTAATTTTTAGCAGAATTGTTTTAGCTGCTGTGTTGAGAGTAGAGGTGGGCACCAGAGTATGGAAGCAAGGAGACCTATCTGGAGGCTTTTGCAATAATGTAAGTGAAAAATTGTGGTAGTTGGACCACAGTGGTAGTGGTGAAGGTGGAGAGGAGTGATTGGGATTCTGGGAATGTTTTGAAGTTCCAGAAAACAGGACATGGGAGATGAAAGAAAAGAAGAGTTAAGGATGACCCAAAGCTTCTGACCTGCGCAACTGGAAGGATTTAATGGCAATTAACTGAGGTAGAGAAGACTTCCAGAGAATAGTCAGAATGGGGGAAGTTGGTTTTAAAATATTAAATCTGAAATGCCAATTAGACTTTACAGTAGAATCATCAAGTAGATGATCGTATACAAGAATTTCTGTAGTTTGAGGAAAGGTCTAGGCCGAGGATATAATTTTGGGAAGACTAAGCCTATTTATGACATAAATAGCCACAAGACTGGATGAGATCATTAAGGAGACCACAGAGAGGAAAAAGGAATCCAAAGGCTGAGTTCTTGTACTTTGTACAATTAACAGTCGAGAAGATGAAGAGGAACCAACCTAAGTAACAAAAAGCAGTAGTGAGTGAGGCAGGAGGAAAGTTGGGATGTGTTGTTCAGCTGCCTCTGAGTAGATGCTAATTTTAATATTAGATTTCCATATGATTAATATGTTGATAATATGAATAAACAAGTAATTCTGGACCCCATCTGATTTTTTTTCCTATCTGCTTTTAAGGAATCATAAAATCTTCTCACGTATGGCACAAAGACAAAATGAGACAGAACCTATAAGCAGGAGGTATTTAGTGCTGATAAATGAGTGAAGATGAGGAACGAATGACACAGAATATTTGAATCTGCAAGGGTTTCAGAAAATCCAGGAGTAGTATAACTGTTGAAGTTGCAATATGCTAAAATGGATGGAGTACAGGGGAATTGTAATCACAGGTAGCAGAAATATTGAGACACTATTGAAATTGCAAGTATACCTTATTAATCATGGTGATAAGAACTAAAAACTTCATTGAAAAGCAGAAATGTTTCATTTAAACAATAAAATATATCTAGATTTAGGAAATATCTAAATGCATTATGACTTCTATTTTCATCTCAATTGTTGTAGTCATGTTTTTATACTTTGTCATTCTGAATTAGGAAGCTTGAGACATTTATATTACTAATTTTTTTCAATGCATGTTAGTAAACATATTTTGGTTGGAGAAATGCTATGGATAAATAAGTAAAAAAACCTTACCAGAGACAGAAAATCTTGGTACCTTTTGCTATTCATGTATTTATGAAACTAGTAAATTATTCTATTTTAGGAATATTTTCTTGTCATCTATGATTATTTTCATAAATAGATTTTCTCCATACCTTTTTCATCTGGGCAGGTGCCTATTTAGCTCTTTAAAAGGAATTCAAGTAATTTTTTGATATTTTAAGAAAAAACAGTTCCTACTAGTACGGAAAAGGAAGAACTGGGAACATAAAATAACTTAAATGGCTATCTTTGAGGAGCAAATAAAAATTTCTTAACTCTCCATTTCCATTAGTGAAAAAAATATGTCTCAAGAATTTCATTGAAATCTAAAATTGATTTTCACATTTTATTCTCATTTATTTTCCTATGATTCATTGAAAAAGTATATTTTAATTTAAAAACTCTATAAAGTCAACAACTAATGAAATCTAACTCCCATTGTGTTTTTGGTAAGCACAGGGTGTCTACAATATGCAGAATGAGAATTGGCTGTGGCTAAGAGGATTATTAAGCTCTATTCCTCTAAAGCAAATAGTAATTGAGGGCCACTGATTCTGACTTTCCCTGTTATATAAAAAGTAAGAAGGCTTTGTCATATAGTAATTATACTAATGATAACTGTCAATGCTCAGCATTATTTTTGTGCCAGAGACTATACTTGGGCTTTACACATGTTACTCATAAATAATCATGTTACTCGTTATAATAATTCAACAAGATAGCTATTACTTTACATTTCTAAAGATGGAAAAATTAAGGCAGAGAGATTAAGCAATGCACCCAATGCCACAGATCTACCTAGTAGCAGAGCTGGAAAATGAGCTGCTCTATTTCATATCAAAATAGCTTCAGTTATAGATGGTTTTTCTGTATAACATTACTTCCACAATGTATTCCTTTAAAAAGAGAACCTAATTTTTTAGACTTTTTGTAATCCAATTATTCGTTTAACTCAGTAATAGCACATAGGAGGGGCAGGAATCCAGACTTGAAACTTCAGGTATACAAAGTAAATGTAAATTGTTTATTTAATTACAGCTATTCTAGATTTCCCTTGAGCCACTCATCCACTGGTAAGTAGAAACAAAAATGACATCATCTAATATGTTTTAAAGCTTAGTATCACAAAATCATTTAAAGATCCCTCTAGGTAGCATTCAACCTCTCATAGAGAAACACTTATAGTCTCTCAGACAGCTTTCCTCTGATTTTCTCCTGAAGGTCTTCACATAATGAGGGTAGTGTGTGGCCTAGATGAGGAGGTGCCAGGGAAGAGTTAGAGTCCTCAGGCCACAGGTCCTCTGCTTCTTCTGTTCCCTGAGTGATGCCCGTTTTTTTAGCTGCTGCTTAACTTTAGGCCTCTGGTATAATTCATGATCTAAAACTGTGGCTTGCTCAGATGCCAGGCCAGTCGTTCTCCCTGACTGACTAAGCCTCATCTCAGGCAAGAGAAAGAGACAAATATTTCTTTCCTTGACTGTCAGAGGCTACTTGACTGATCTCATCTTTCTTGGATGTAATCATCGTTCCCTTTTATGAACACATCTACCTTGTTGGTGGCAGAGCTGTTGTCCCCTTTCCATGGTTATCACCACTTATCTGGCTTTCAATCTATTGTCTCAGTGTCGAGTGAGTGCGTGATCCAGCAGACCCCACTGATGAAGTACTCAGATACTTAAAACTCCCCTCGGTCACTAGTGGTACATTGTGGGACTAGGCCTGCTCAGTTGGATCCCTACTTAGCATCATCCTGCATCCTTACTATGTGTGTACTCTGCCTCATGCTGCAACAGTTCCCAACAAGTCTCTTCCTCAGCCCCATCTCATGGACACTCTGTGGCACGGGTGGGGCCCATCTGCTCACAGGTATGTGCTATATCTCTTGCGAGCAGTGAACTTGTGGACAAACTTTATGCTCCCTGGTAAGAATCATCTGAATACCTCTCTTCAATCCTCCATGAGTAAAGGAGGAGATAACCCTAAAACACTGTACTTTCCCAGTCTTCTACCTTCTCTTATGTGTCTCACTGATAAAGACCATCAATGCAATTGTTTCCTTTTCATGTGGGAACAAACCAAAATTCTCTTGCCAAGAACTGGGCCCTTTTAAAACTCTTTTTAAAACCCTTTTGAAAACATTGGAGAATTTAGTGATTTTATTCTCAAAAAGGTGTTATCCCTTTTGTAACCCCTGCACTATTTGAAACATTCCAAAACTAGAAACGATTTCAGTTAACACTTCACATTGCCCTGTTATTCATCCAAAAAGACGCCAAGATATTTAAGATCCAAGACGTTTCATTTATTTTACTCTAATTCTTAATATAACTGTGTTTTTGTTTAATTTTGTTTTGTATACTAGGTTCTCTATTTTCCTCTTTGTGTGATGAGGTTCCCGTTATAGTCAGCAAGAGTTTGAAAATTTATTAAATGAACTCCTCTTGATAATTGTTACTATTTATTGAATAATTTTAATCAGCTGCTCTTTAAACGAAACATATTTTCACTAAGCAAACACAAAATCAGAAAGTTCAGGCCCAAAAGGGACTTTAGACTCATACAAATCTCTTATTTTACAAATAAGAAAACTGAAACTTGAAGAGGTTGAGTGTTAAAGTGCTAGTAAATAAGCAGTTTGGTCAGGACTCCCTAGTCCTTAGGAGCACTTATAAACATTGAAGCTGGAATTATTTGTATAATTTTTCATGTATAGTCTGACTTCCCCTACTCTTCACACACTAATTAAGCTCCATCAGGGTAGGAGCTGTCTCGTTTTTTTTTTTTCTGCTGCATCCCCAATGCCTAGCACAGGTCCTTGCACATAATAGGTGCTTAATAAATAAAGAAATGAATAAAGAAATTAATAAATGGATGGATGGCTTCAACAAATATGTATTTAGATTCTACTATGATTTAAACACCAGTGTTTGCTTTGGATCCTGCAAAGGTAAATAAGACAAGGTCCAGAAAAGAGGCAGATACAGAAACCAAGGGCAACAGAATCCCCAAGGAATGATTCACTCTGGGAAATTGTATTTCTTCGTGTAGCTTGGGAATATGGACAGAGGACCTCAGCCCTGGAGTCCTTCATCAGCTCCTGAAAGACATAGATCTCTAAGCAAGACCTGGTACTCCATTTCCCCCTCGACAACTGCATACTGCATTTCTGCTCTGTTTTATTCTAGAAGAGTGGCTCATAGTAAGTTAAAAATATACCAATGTGTCCACAATTTCAGAGGAACAGATGACTCACAGTTCAAATCACATGAAGGGAAATGATTATAAGTCAACTGTGAACTTACTGGTTCCAGAATAATTTAAAGTACTAGCCTGCTTATTTCCACGAAGGCACTGGTGGAATCTTTTCTATACTTGGTTCATAATCACACAAAGGACTGATTTCCCAGTTTCCTTAGGATCGTTTTGATGTTGCCATGTGGTGCTGCAATAGTAGAGAGGTTATGTAATTGTCAAATCAAATTCTTTTTTCCCATCAAGGAGGGTATCACAGGAAAGAAATGAAATTCCTTCTCCTGCTACTCACATTCACACTTCCAGGCATGGAAAGTCAAAGGCCATGAAGAAAAAAGGGGCCTGATCTTATATTAACCACACAATAAATTATTACCATTCTCCTAAACACCAGTGAGAAAGTAGTAAATGCCGCTTAAGATGAAGAAAACACTCGCCCCAGTGGCATCAGTAGTACCCATCCATTAGATCTATCTTTTATCTTCCAGGAGGGTGCCAAGGCTGGAAACTATACAGTACATCTGAGGTGAAGGTAAAAATGAAGCTGCTGGATGTGAATATAGTTAAAATAGACAGCAGATTTATACAATTCTATCACCAGTCCCTGACATTATCACAGATCATGTATTTCAAAATGAAATTCATCATATACACATTCAGCAGTAGGCAGTTATCCATGGATCCATTGAATAATACAGGCCTTTTGTATAGAATAAAATAATTCAAAATTCTGATTAAATAAAGAGATCAGATAAATAAGAAAAACAGTAATTAAATCTCAGAGAGTGTGAGAAACATATAGCAAAGATATTCAATACAAAGATCTTTTGTTATTAACAGAAATAAAAAAATTCTAAAGAACTTGGAAAGTAAAAAACAAAGTGTGTGACATTTTTAAGAAAAAAATAGGAAGTATTTGTGCTCTGCAGTCTGCAGCCTGGCTAATAGAAACATAAAATGATCAAGGTTTTGAAATTTAATGTATAGAGAGGCTAAATAAATAATGTTTTCAAATTTCTAGCAACAACCAAGGCAGAAATAACATAAGGAAGCCAACAGAAAGAGTGTATTTGCTTCATTGTGTGGAGTGTGAAATTATATCTGTGAATTAGGGTTAATAAGGTAGAGTTGCTTACAGAGTTCATTGAAATCATCTGTCTATATTCATATGTTATAATTAAATATATTCATATTAATGAGAAAGTGGAGCTGATGGCCATTCTTGCAAAAGAAAGTGCAAATTGCAGTATCAGTGGATATGTAAAACTGTACAGGGCTGCCCACTGGTTTTGCCCCAGCACCTTCTGTTCCCCGCTTGGCTGTTGACAACTGGCACAAAAGTGATAATAGCTCATTATCAAATCATATTTACTTGTCAGAGAGCTAGGCATCTAACAGAGATCTATGAGCTTTACTGATATTTTCACAAACACAGAAAGTGAGATTATTTTGGCAATGAATAACAATTCATTATATACTCTCAAACTTTACAAATGTAGGTATTAAATTGCTACTATGGAAAATATTTCTTACAAAGTTTTAACATATTTACTGATTGAGTGGTCTAATGGCAGATAAAACAAATGAGATTACCTGTGAAATCCATTCTTTAGTAGTTAAAACAGTTTGAAGCTCTAGAGATTCATAAATTTTCAAGCATTCAAGAGTTTTGAGAAATGTTTCAAGGAAAAATAAGCTAACAAACTCATTTACAAAGAACCAGGGTAAGAACTAAATCTTAAAAATGCCTACTTCAAAGTTGTTTATAATGATTTGTATCACCTAGTTTTTATGTCTGTTTTATTACCATTTTAAATTTACTTTTAATATAGAAGCAGCTTTCTGAAGACAAAATAAAAGTGGTGAAGTGGACAAACCAGGGTTTGATATGGGGAAAGGTGGATGTTCCTCTTCCAAATTCCATTTGTTTCTTTTCATTTCAGAGGTCACTATATCTTCCTTGATCTCAAAAACAAACTATTGCCAAAGTTACAATATTTCATTGCATAGATATTAATTATCATTCTCATTCTGGTACTCCATGCAGGTTGTCTGATAAAAACATAATTTTAAAAAAAGTTTGAACAAAATGCTACAGGATTTTATAGGAAGCAGTTATTTCATGCTGCAAAATCTAAGAAAGTTCTATGAAGTTATATTTCATCAAGAGCCTTGAAGCAGGAAGAATTTAGACGTGTGGAATTGGGGAAGTATTCCAGGCAGAAGAAAGAGCCTGAGCAAAGACAAGGAAGTATCAGGCAAATGTATCCAAGGAACAGAAAGCAAATCAGTTTAATCTGAGTTTACAAAGTGGGAGAGGGAACAATGAATAATTAGGATCAGAGTCTTAAATAATAGAATACGAAAGTCAATAGGCAATGAACTAAAATCTGAAGGCAGAGAATTAGGTTAAATTTCAACTCTGCACTTATCAACTTACCCTCACAATAACTTAATGAGTTAGAGAATAATATTCTCATTTTTATAAAAGAGAAAACTGAGGTTCAGACTGATTAAGAACCTGTAGGCATTAGATAGCTCGGTAAGAAAGAGACAAGGCTGGAAATTACAACCCCTGAGCCTATGCTCTTTCCACTCTGCTGTGATGTTCCTTGTTACCTTGTCATATTTGGTTTTGTACCTTTTTCCTCTGTAGAGGCCACAAGCTTTTTGCCACACTGGCTGTGTCTTTTTCCTAAAAAACTGGTGCAATGCTTGGTATACAGTATGTGATCCATAAATGTTAACTGAATGAAAGAATCACTATCTAACAACCCATTTTCATGGCAGAATTGGAGCAAAGGGAGCGAGGCCAAGGCTGGAGATAAACAAATGTAGAAGTCACCTGCTGAGAGGTCACTGGTATAATCATAAGATAAATCAGTTTAAAGGTATTTATTATCAATTTAAAGAGTATGTAATGAATACATTGACTACTGAGTGAGCATAAAAAAACATTCTCCTTTTACTTCTATTGAATAGTAGCTAACAAGCCCAAAGATATGAGGGTAAATGTCCCTATGAAGACACAGGGCCTTATTAAGAAACACCTTCTGAAAGCGGGTACTCAGGATAACAGAGATATTCAAACACTTCTCTTACAAATATTGTTCCACATTTCGACATTTCATTAGCATGAAATAATCTTTAAAAATAACACCTGCAAATTTCTGAAAATTATAAATGAGAATGTTGTAGGAAACAAGAGAAACACTATTTGAAATTTCCTTAAAAGGAATATGCCATGGTTTTGTGCTGTATTTTCTGAAGATGAGAGGAGTGATAACCTCTGGGCATCCATTTGGAGTTCATAATTTGAAAATAGATTAACTTAAGAGAGACCTTGTGTAGCTTTAAATAATGACAGTGTAGCAGTGGCCAATAGTTGTTTTTTTGGTTTTTTGTTTGTTTGTTTTGTTTTTTTTTTAGAAAGGCATGAATAAGGTCATAACAACCTTTTTCTGTCCTGATGATTGTGATTCTGCAAAACCAGTGGCAACTGAATGGAAAGACACCTATCACCTAGCATCAATTATCAGAGATTAGTGGACACTCTTTGTTTGTTTGATTTAAACTTCATTCTGTTTTCTAGCCACTGGCATGAGAGATAATAGTGAAGGCAATTGAAATGCTCAAGTATTGAATTA
>JAQQSQ010000733.1:0-13892 GCA_028627145.1 Eidolon dupreanum
AAGAAGGCAAAGAGAAAGGAGAAAAGGTGATGCGTTTGAGACAGAAAGTACTAGATTCACCAGCTCTTGGTGCTGCCTGGATGTGGGGAAAGACGTCTCTTACCATGAAAAGGGACAACGTCGGGGCCGAACCTCATGCGAGGGGGGTGGGAGGCGGGAGAGCCAGGCAGCAGTAAGTAGAGAATGAACAGGAAGCAAAGAAGTGAAGGCCAAGTAAGCCTTTCTAGAAAATACCTAGTTGTCAAAGGAAGGAAAAACTTAGGGTAAGGTGTTGGGGAAGAGGGACGCATAGGAGGAAAGGTTAATATGGGTGATTTTTTTTTTTTTTTACATATTGAATAGAAAAAGTCAGTAGACTGAGAACTTGAAAATGAGAGACAGGGATAATAACTGATGACTTGGGATCCCCAAGAAAGAGAAGAGAGGTTCACTGCCATAGCAATTAACACACAACGGAAAGGATTCACCATTATAGGAAGTGGGCATTTGTCTTCTCACGTAAATGGTTACCACCTTGCTTGCCTTCTCAGAGGGTCATTTCTGACTTAACGCTTTTCTTGTTCTCCAACATCTCCTGAGCAGCACATATTCAGAGACTGTGTGACTTGTATCTCATCCTTTGAGGGATAACTCTGAAGTCTGACCTGTTTACTGTGTTAATAAAGATCTTTGCTTCAAAATCTATAACTTCCTATAACTTGGTGTAATGATATTCTGACTGCCCAGCTCAATTATGGGGTCAGCATATATATCATTGGACTGATACCTTAAGTACCTGTATTAGGGTTCTCTAGAGAAAAAGAACCAACAGGATGGATAGACACATAGACAGATTTAAGGAATTAAGGAATTGGCTCACGTGATTGTGGAGGGTGGCAAATCCAAAATCTGTAAAGCACGTAGGCAAGTAGGCTGGAGACCCAGGCAAGAATGTCGTTGCAGCTCAAGGCCAAAGGCAGTCTAGAGGCAGAATTCCCTCTTCGTTGGGGACCTCAGTCTCTTTTCTCTTAAGTCCTTCAACCGACTGGATGAGACCCACCTACATTAGGAAGGGCAATCTGCTTAACTCAAAGTCTACTCATGGAAACGTTAATCTCGTCTAAAAAATACCTTCACAGCGACATCCACACTGGTGTTTGACCAAATATCTGGGTACCATGGTCTAACTAAATTGACACATAAAATTAACTACCACAGTACCCACCTCATCCAGGATTAAAGAAACATAAAGCATTCGACAGACTATTCTAGACACCAGGGAACCAAAAAACAATGTGGTGTGTACGTGTGTGTTTAAGTTCTTTATCAATAGCTGATTTTAAAGTTGCTTCAAAAGACATGGAAAACACTTGAAATTTTCATTTAATCCGAAGAAGATTTTGAAATAACTAATGATACTTCTTTGTATAGTCTTAAAATAACATAATGCGGTATGGTATTATGTTGCTACAAAAGTTATACCTAACAGCATATTTTTTTCCTGAGATCATGTATATCAACGATCTCATCCTTTTCATAGTAAATATTTTATCATGCCCTTTACTTTCCTAAAATATAATTCATAAATAATCTACTTACACAACACACATAATTTATAACAAACCAGTAAGATGTACTAAATTTACTATTTAAAAAGTAACATATTAATACATTTTTTGATGCGCAGAAGTTGGGGCTTTAGTAGATTAGAAAATATAATGATGATGTAGGCGGATGTTCACATCTATATACATACAGTCTCCAGGAATTCAACGCCTGCAAATGAAGATACACTGTATCGATGACTCAGATTCCATTGAGTACCACAGCAGTTGGTAACCGTTTCCGAATTGTGTCAATTCTTGTTAGAATTCTGAACCTTACAAGGTAAAATCTTTCCTCAATTTATATAACAGTGGCATTCCTGCAAAATTCAGCCTATGTTAAAATCCTGTGAAAAACACATGGTGCTTTTACGTAAAGCACAATTAAATTCTCAGCTTAATTATACATTTTTTTATAGATCTTTTTTTTTTTTTACCCACGTGAATGTCCAGGATATTTCAGTCACGTAGAAGGTGGAGCGATTCCTCATTCCATAGAGTGTCCCACACGTTACAAGATACTTCTCCTACCATCCACGGACCACGCCACTGTGTGCTGGTCGCCCTCACCCATCATTGTGCTGACCAAAAGTGTCCCTACATTTCCAAAACACCCCTGTTGAAAATCACCGACATGGATAATGAACTTGTTTCAGCAGCATGAGTTAATGTAAATGAGACCTCTATGTTCTTAAATCCTAAGAGTCAATGTAACAAACAAGTGTTCAAGATAAATTTAAAAGGTTTATTGCACCAAATGCCACAGAAACAAAGGATCAAAATAATACATGAACAAGTTTTAAGAAAAATTTTCCATATATTGACATTGCTATCTAACTGATAAAAAAAAATAAAGTCCTATCGACTTGTCTTAATGGAGCTTCGATGATAACAAATTCCAGATTTTCTCCTCTTTTATACACAACTTAAATTTAAGCACACTGCAGCCTTGCTGCCAAAATATATGGTTCACCAAATTTCGACATTTAAAAATTAACATTCAGAGGGGGCTGCTTGATTTAGGCAAATATTGTAATATTCCTTCCCCCTAAGCAGAATAAAAAAAAAATGGTTCACATTTACCAAGAGAAGCTAAAGATTCTTTTTTTTTTTTTTAAATGGTGAAAGTATGCATGAACAAAATACTTTCAAAAGGATATATGGGTGGAAAAATCCAGACATTTAAAAGAATTTTGGGGTCATTTTATATTCTTTATTTTTATGTACAATCAACTCAAGTGAAGAACCTAAAAAGCTACAGACTAAATTTTTATAAAATCTCAGGATCTAATTATAAGAGCCTAAACGACAGTTTAGTATCATTTAGCAAGCAGGGATTCTTCTCCCTCCAAAAAAGTTAATTTTGAAAAATACGGTTAAGTTTAAAAAGTTGCGATGTGTAAACGGCAGTTCCATGGGATGTGAAAAGATTATAGTTACTTTCATTAAAAAACAGCACACTTCAGAAAAATGGATTGAAGCCTGTACAAAAAGCTATTTAACACTGATAAAAATAAAATACTTTGGAATTACGCACAAGTATGGAAGCTACATATTAAATTTTCATTGTCACGTTTAAACGTACACAATTATCTTTACATTCATATCACTCGTCGATCTATTAAAAATAAAACTGCAACATGCTAGAAAGAGGTCCATCACAGTTAACATTTACACAATTCTGCTCCGTCATGCCTCACTAGCTTGCTTGAAAAAGCAAGATGCTACAAAAGGTACACTCGACAGGTAAGACTTAAAAGTTGAAGAAACCCTAAAGGTGGAATCCTGTCAACTGAGGTAGTTTTCTCAATTTTTAGAAAAATTTTTTAATATTTTTCTTCAGGTGGGCATGGGAGAGGGTGGGATTCCTTTCATGCCTCTTCAGCTAAGACAGAATGAAGCCACTGGGTGGCGAACCATGTGTGAGAGAGTGTACCTCAACACTGCTCCATGAGATTTCTTTCTTGTCCACTTTTGAGAAGAGTTTGAAGACAAACAAAACTTGAATGTTATTTAAAGGAGGATTATGAAAGAGCAGCAACATTCGTGGTCTGTTTTCAGCAGGCGATAGAGGTGAGGATTCGATTCTCCATGGGATCCTGAGCATCACGGAGACAATCCCCACAGGTGGCCCACCTGTCGCTTCCCAACAGACATTTTCCAAGAGAGAGTTTTGGAACAGTAGATTAAGAGGCAAATTAAATTTTCTCAGGCTTTGAGGGGGGTTGGACTCACTCTTTTATGTACAAAGTGTAGAATCAGCCTTTTAAACTTGATTTCCCCCTATATGGGTCTTAATTTTCAACATGCCACTATATCCACATTAAAACGGAACTGATGATGTATGTAGCTATTTTCTATGAAACCCTGGAAGGTGGTGAATGAGGGAAAGTGCCCCAAATGTGTAAACAAGGAAGAGGGAACTAGAGATGAGGAATGCTTTAAACTGGCGCAGATGGAAATGATGTAACATCAGCTATTACAATTTATTTACGTGTAATGAAAAGTCAGTGATGGATGACTGAGCTGAGCCACAGGTAAGGTTCATTCTCTCTATGTAACATGACAACGGGCAATGATGTCATGAAACTAGAGAATTTAAAACACTACGCCCAGATGTTCGGCAAAAGGAAAGAGAAAAAAAAAATCTTTAAAAAATGGAAAAGTTCAATTTTATGGAGGATGTAAAATAAAAATTAAAGACCTTAGGAGCTTTTATGCACTCATCTACATTTCACATCATAAAAAAAGAAAAAGGGGGAAGGCAGCAATTCTGACCTACTCCTAAGACTTTTTCCTAAGAAATAATACACCTATTTTTCTCCATTGGTGCTACTGTATACTCTTTCAGACAAATAACTCACTTGCGTTTGTAAAAGAAGAGATGAACTTATGTAACTTGGTGTTTAGGATATAATTTTATCAAGTAGAAAATCTGAATTCATTCTAACCCCTAACAGGGAAGTTACCTCATATTCTTCGGTACAAAAGACACATGGAAAGGGCTGGAATTAATTCATAAAAGAGTGAAAGGAAACTGGAGCACGGTTATAATTAGCTGTACTCTTCAAGGTGCTAACAATGTTTTGCTTTATTAGATTGGTTCCTGTCTTTTAATGATCAATTTTTAAAGTCTGTTCCTTTACCCTGGATGTCAGTATACTGCCTGACACGGTCATAGTTCATGGTCAGTAAACTAAGTCAAGTTTCTCACTTTATATTAACAGAAAATTGAGGTTTTCTTTTCTTTTTCTTTTTTTTTTTTTTAAGTGAACTATGCTAACGAATAAACATTTCCTCATTTGGGCAGGTTTTCTACTATGGGTGAGTTAATTTCTGGAAAGGTGTTTTGAAAAGTAGGTAGAGATTAGAAAGCACAGAAATGATCATGTGAAAATTCAGACCATATACGAATTGTTCATAAACGTTCAAACTAGTTACTTTCCTTAGTCATCCTGAACTGTTGCAGGCTTCATTTCCCAACAGGACAGCTGTGCCTTTTAAAAGTATCAACAGTCATTTGTATCAACTATCATAGGAAGAAAGTGGCTTTGGCTGGAAGAATTTAGCAACAGAAACACTCTTGAGCTTATAGAAACAACTTTGGTAAACTGGCCTCTCTTAAAGAGGCTGCAGAGAGCTCTTAAGTATAAGGTTACACATGTGGTACTTTGCTGCTGTGAACTCCATCTTGATGGGATTAAGATGCTACATTGATTCTCGGGTTCACTGCACCAACGATCCATCTCTAACCTACCTGTGGCTGCATCTGAGACACGGTAAACTCCAAGAAGACGCGAAAACAGTGGGTCCCTAAAGTGCTCCCTTCCCAAAGGTCAATCCTCTTGCGTGTTTTATGCTAGTTAACTTCCACAGCCGCGGGAGCTGAAGATGGCACAATGTGGCTTTCTTTATTTCACCTTTTGTAAAAAGCAAACTCTGACCTGGAAGCTGCAGCCCTTTTTTATGACTTCTTAGAATAGCAACACGTGCTTTCTGCTTTCTCCGGTGCGGAGCGCCCATGCTTAAGGTCCGAAACGTCCTCCTGCTGGAACGGTACCTCTATTGTTTACCCCCTGCTCCCAAGTCACTTGTCGTCCTTGAGCCCAAACACACAAGGCCATCTGTACCGACGGCTTAGTGTTCACTGTAGTGCTTAGGTTTCGTCCTATTGAAACGGTCACTCTCTCTGCTGATGCACGGGTTAGCAAGAGGCCCAGAGTATTCGCGGATAACACAAACGCTATCATGCCAAGTCAACCTGAGTTCCAATGAAGCATCCACTTGAAAGCAGTAAAACGAAACAGAACCACGTGGCGGAACGGCTGCTTCCGTCTGCTCTTCTGCTTTTGACATCGCAGAGAGCTTATTCTTTCCTCTTCAGTTGAGAATCTGTTTTTTTTTTCCTTCTTCCAAGGAAGAACTGTCCTGAGCTTTAAAGCTTATAAGAGTATTTGAGCGACGTAAGGAGAGTGAGTACTGGCAATAGCAGTCAACAGAGGCAGGTCGTTCGATTCAATCCTGAATATTGAGGAAAAAAAGAGAAGTTTATTACTTTAAAGCAGCATGATTTTACATTTAAGTATGACTGCTCGGTACCAAGCTCGCTAGGTCATCGAATAAACCTAATGAAAAAGTGAAAAAAATGGAAAGATGATAAATGTGCTCTTTTAATATGATCTTTCAGTGGACAAGAGGAGAGGCAGGAGGGTGCTGTACATACTGGGGGACATGAAGCTGTCCCCCCTCACAGTAAGGGTCACTGGATGTCAGGCCTCAAAGTGATTGTATTCCCTGCATCAGGGACACCGTGACGTTTGCTCCACGGTCTCCTCCTTCCTCCACTCCGCATCCTGAATGCACACCGAGTCTGCACCAAGGTTTAAACGAGTCTTAGGAAAATGATGGAGCGGGTGATTTCTTCAAAAACCGTGGGGGTTTGTTCAACAGGTTGCACACCTTAGATCCTCGACTAAGCAGTTGAGCCACCACCTCCTGAGAGCAAGGTGACACTAACAGACACTGAATCGAGGGACGCAGTGGCATCATAGGGACACAGCTTGGCTGCCTCTCCTCAGGCAGAGGCAGACGCAGTCTGGTCACAGGCTACCTGCTGCCAAAATGTCCTGAAGAAATGAGGACAGTTTCGGTGTGTAAAATACGTCCTACTCTTTCCTTTGCATTCCAAAAACAAAGAAATTAAAAATGCAAATTTAAAAAGTAGTTGGCATGACTTCATGAAGTTTTTCTCTATGTCTCCAGTAATGGTCCCCGCAGGTCTAATTTCAGGGTGGACGAGAGGCTCTCTACTGCTTTTACTGCTGCCAACCCCACTCTGGGGGGAAGAGACTCAGAGAGGCTGAATATGATTCTCACTCTTATAATAATGGGAAGGCCCATAAATCTTGTGATCCCTCTAATCGTGTTGATGATGGACACCTGTCAGAGTCAGGGATCAGGTAAAGTCCTAGACATATAAGGCACCCATCTGGCAATGGGAAGCTCAATGCGGCAAAACTAAAGTCTGAGGCTGGTAAAGAGATCGAAACCAAAACTAACAGAAAACAACAAAGAGACACTCTGTACGCTAACTGCAAAAGCAAACGCCTCAAAAGGGGAAAATATTTTTTAAATGAAGTATGTAAGGAAAATGAATGACAGGAAATGCTAAAAGCCAAACAATACAGTAAGTCATATCCTGGGTATGAAAGATGAAAAGTCTGACAAGAATGCAAAGGCCTGAGTCTCGCAATAACACTTTGATCAGCAGGCTTAATCGAGAATGACAAAGTCGACAATACATACGCCATGTTTTCTTGCCCAAATTAGTGGACTCATCATCATAGATAAGAGGGACAATTCCCCATCTACTCCACATCTTTGAAAAATGAAGCGGAGAGTAAAACCAAAGTCAGAATTTCTTCTCCTAGAGAAGTGATGGCAAAGACCCTCAGGAAGACGATAGACATCATCAGTCGTACGAGCGCGTCTGCTGCTCTGGTGGGCTTGTCATCATAGGAAGGAAAGTACAGTCACCCCCCAGCCTGACACCCAGGCGGGCTCCTGCAAGTCCAGAATGCCTTGTCCTGCCTGCCTCCTCCAGGAAGCAAATGTAAGCACGAGTTGCTGCTGCACGTCTGACAGCTTGTGACTTCAACACCTTGCCGAAATGACTAGAAATGGGCAAACAGAAAGGGATTAAAATAATCCAGGAGAAGACTAACAGGAAGCTCCACTAGTTGAACGTTCTGCATTTGCTTCTGGGTGTGTGAAACTCCATCATCAGATATAAGGAGCACGCTGACCATCGGGGAGCAACAGACGCACACACTTGATGGGCCTCGAACACTTTGATGTGTCAAAGTGCGGGTGGCCCGGGCTGAATGGGTCAGTGGGCACAGAGCTGGGGACAGCCCTGTCACAGTGAGAAATGGTGGCACTTCACAGAACTCACCCCAGTACGACACCTAATTCTTTCACGTGGACTCGTGTGTGCCCGCGAAGGTATTCAGACAGCATCTTACTTTTCAGGTACATCTCTTGCAGTCGATCTTCCAGGTGCATGATGCACTGTGAAGCAAATAACATTCACGATGAGGTCGAGGACGCAAACCTCCCTCCGCCCATACTCTAAGAGCCAGAATTCTCTTCACTCATTTTGAAGTCCATATCTATCATCGTATCTCTTTCAAACACACTTCAAAAATCACGAGCCACCTCAAACCCTCTCATTATTAGGTACAATAGGTTTTTGTAAAACAAGTTTCTTTTTTCCACTGACTATTAAGATTTTGATATATATCTTCTATTCTTTTCTACAAAGATTTTTTTTTTTACATAGTTGAAATTGTTTTGTCATAAGCGCAATTTTCTCCTGCTTTTAAAACACTTTCTAAAAATCCTTTCCCCACATAATTAAAAATTCTTTATCAATTAATTTTACGGCTCAATAACTTTCGAGAATGTGACTTTACCATCACTTACTTAACCACATAGCAATTCGCATTTTTTGTTGTTATAAAACATTTTGTAAAGAACATCTTTGTTGCTGCTTTTCTCCCATGTCTTGGATTATTTTGGCACAGTATATTCCCAGGAGTAGAATGACTGGAACGAGGTTATTTTGAAATGCTTATTATCATCATCATTATTATTATTATTATTATTATTATTATTTTGCTCTTGAGAGTGCATTTTAACTAGGCCTTTAATAATGATAAAGAAAGGGCAATTATTTTCAGAACATCTCTACCCTTGGAATTCTGTCCAGCTTCATTTTTTAGAGAACAGCAACCATCTGTGTCTTTCGCCAGAGGCGAATGCTTTTGCATTTGGCAGGCAAAGCGCTCTGAGCACCTTCAGCAAGATACCTCAAGGCTCTGGCAGGGCCAATTCCATCACACACCATTTCTTCTAGACCATTACATCTGTTATTTTCAAGGTAAAAAGATTCACAGATGCATTTGGACATGTTGAACTTGACCATCTGGCCTGCTCAGTGACATGGAAAGAGTGTCCCTCAGAGACGCAATCTCTTCAGTGTTTCGTTGCCTTAAAATCTTAAATGCATTATGGTGGGTGGATGAACCACCACTGGTGAGTGAGAGGAAGGATCGAAGCAATGAGGGTTTCACGAATTCGCATGAAAAATGTTCCCCCCAAACCAACCAGGGTTTAGTGGTGAAGGGATCTTCTGTTACGGTGCCGTTGTTCCTTGTGGAGGAAACACAAACTTTTTAATAAGAACGTTATAAAACATTAAAAGGACATTCATGTCACGCCGAATCCTTTATGTTTTAAAATAGTTCGTTTTCAGTTCGTTTTCATCGTTTCCGTGAAAATTGCATGCTGCAGCGTCAAAATAAAGAGAACACTGGTCTACGTGAAATGTGTACTATTCTTGAAATCAAAGCATCTAGGAAAAAATTTTAAAAGGCTTGATTATCAAATAGAACTGTTTCGGTTCCTCCTTCCCCTTTGTGGGTTTGTTTTTCCTGAGATGGATTTCTTCAATTTTTAACTTCTGAAATTTTAAATAGCTTTTCTCCTTTCATACTGAAGGCTCTAATAGGCACCTAATTATGTGCTTCATTCAAGTGAATTTTGAGGAAAACTTTAAACTGCAGATGAAATTTCCTTGAATCTTGGTTTTTGTCAGATTAAATAAGTCATTCATGTTACTAAGTGGTTAAACATACGTCTGTCCAAATGAAGTAAAAAGAATCAGCTACAGTAGTTTATTGCTTGGAAAACTAAGATGCCAAAACTAAGATGTCAAGAGCTATGTATCAAGAGCTATGTACTAAGAACAAAATATAGAAATTTGGTAAATATTTATAAGTCAAAAAATCTATAAAATCTAATCTATCTTCCTTCCCTTACAGAAAAAGACATTTCGACCTCGAAGACAGAATGATGGAGCTTGCTACTAGAAAGAAAAACTGCCTACAAATGTAGAATAAAAGTTAGGTTGTCATAACCCTAAGTGCTTCTCATATTACCCCGGGGATAGGTGCAAATAAATAAAGATTTTGGTGCAAAGGTGTTGTCAGTCTTTACAACCATTAATATCGTCTTATGAAAATCTAATGATTAACAATCACAGTGGTAGCTATTGCCTGAGTGCTTAGAGCATCTGACACCATTCCAAGTGCTTGACACGGATTATCTGATTTTATTTTCAGAACCATATGCGAGAGATGCCATCATTTATTTCTCCAGCTTTACGGAGAAGGCAGCTGAGACTTTGAGAAGTCCCACAGTTGGGAAGGAGCAGAGCTTGGATTTGACTCCAGGCTACTGGACTCCAAAGCCCGGGCACCGGCCCATGCTGTATCCTGGCTGTTTAAACTGTGCTTTGACAGTTTAAAAAAAGCAGCATTGTAGCCTTAGCCTTCAGAGGATTCTCACGACGTGCTTGTTGAATAGGTTTCATCTTCATTCTACGAACGAGAACGCTGAAGCTGAGAGGTGCTTGGAACTGTCCACCGTCACACAGCCCACCCGTGGCAATGCCTGGACTTCACCCCGGTTACGTCCGTCAGCCTCCCTGTCCCCCTACACTGTCACCGCTGAGACCACGATCAGACAACCGGACGGTATTCCAAAGCACCTTCTTCAAGGCCACTGACGTCTTGACTATTTCTGAGGAACGGGGTGCCATTATAGACTCAGCCATAAGAACTCAGGAAAATGAGCGCTATTATTAGCAGTTAGTGTAGGTAATTAATAGTCAGCTTCCTACTTTGTTGTTAAATAGCTCTGTATCTTTCATGGAGGCCAAAGGGGAGATGATGGGTGTTTTGGTGTGGGGTTAGACCACAGAGAGCTACAGTGTGCAGAGGAGTAAAAGGAGCAGAGAAGACAGGAGCTCTTTCATGTAAGCACATGTCCCCAAGGTCACCTCAGCTACCCTCTTCCTAGTATTGGCCCTTACACACGCGCACGCGCGCGCACACACCCCGAAAGAACTCGTTTCGTATATTCATTCCAGTGACTGAGCGAGAGCAGTTGATAACTTTCTAGGAGTTTATCAGCTCTCTTTGTTGTTTGTATTTTACACAAGGTCACGAAAGTGATTTTAGAATACCATTTGGAAAAGAGTAAGTGATACCATTTTCTACAGGCACGGCTCTTCAAAATGTCCAGTGTTCACACACATCGGTATTCCATTGTATCTCTAATAACTTTGTGAGGATGGTCCCTGACCAATTAAGGAACTACAATCCCTTTTACAAACTGGTTTGCTTGACAGTGATCTAATAAAAGAAGAACTAACAAGTTTTCCAAAGAAGGATTTTAAATTTCCTTTTATGCTTTACCCTTACTCCCATACCTTACTTTCTTTACCATGTACCTTATTCAGAAAGACTGGTGTCACTCCATGTGGTTTCATGGAAGGGTTATTCGTGAAATCTCTCCTGTTTGCTGATTTTATGTTGAATATTCTATTTTTACTTAGGCTAGTGCCCAATTATCTTAAAAACGATACATGCGAACTTGTGATTTTATAAATATAAAGTATTGTTAAAAGCGTTTCTTAAACGCTATTTCTTTGGTAATATGAAGACGAATACTTACAAAATCAGCAGGGAGGTGAAGTTTGTAAAGGTGTAAAATAGACTGAAGTAAACTGGACACCTGACTCGAGACCAAGACCTCCTGGCCTAGTTTCATGTTGTCCATCACCTTCCTCTGACTTGTGGCCACCTGGACACTCCACTTGTCTGTGTCTGCGATAATACAGACAGCCTCGGCGATCGGCTCATCGAGCACCGGATGCTGCAAGAGAAATGTATGGGGTCAACTTTTCACGTCACCTGCAAATAACACTTGAAACGTCCAGAATGTGTGCTCAGCATCAGACCGACAGTTTGGAAGTTGATGACAGGAGCTATGGAAAGTTAAGAGTATTACAGGGGCTAAAACACAGGAGTGTCATTAAGTCATCGTTTAAAAATAAATTTGATAAAGATTGAATTTAATCATTTTTTTTTCTTATACCCGGGAGGTATGCTATACATGCTGTTAAATGTTCATAACAAGTGAAAAGCTATGCACCCTCTCTACATCCTAGGATATTTAAATTCAATGCCTTTCACAGATTTCACTCTTTTAAAAATGGAGCATATCAGAAGAAGGTGTAAGGTTGGTTCTATTGCCATTTCTCCAATAACAACGTTTAACAGGGTAACTTAACATTCCTTTAAAGTTATAGCTTTAAGCATTAAGCAATACTTGTTTAGTAACTGTGCGCTACGTACATGAATCAACTCCAACCACCGACTAAAATCAGACTGGGGTACGAATTTATCTACAGAGAGTCTAAAAGGCAAAAGTGTGACTACTGATGAACGTACTTGAAATACGAAACCCTCAATAACTGGGCAGTCGGGGATGGAGGAGGTTAACTGCCAAGCTGTGCTGCAGGGCGAGGTGGTCAACACGGCAACAGTCAAGCAAGACGAACTTAGAAAATTCCTGAAATTGATCAAAGTGTAACCGCTTCACCACCAACACCTGTCACATACATATGTAGTCTCTCCCACATGCACAAAGCAACACGGGGACAGGACCGCCACTCTGGGGCTCGAACTAAGAGAGAGGGAAGGGGGAGGGGTCGGGGTGGGCGCACAGAGGGACAGGAACCCACACACCTCACAGCCAGGGAAAGCGAGCACGTTTTTCTCACCGGTTAGCCAAGGACAACTAGTACTGGCCTTCGTCTGTCATTCAACCCCTTCTACCACCTGTGGCGGCTTAGGGGAACTTCCTCCCAATAAGTTTGCCCTGATTTCCTATCAAAGCGTGGCGACATGATGGTGGGGGGTGGGGAGGGGGGGGTAGGGGGGCGATCAGCTGCTCCCTCCCTGCCATGGTTTCCCTCTGAGGAGGGGGGGAGGAGGCTGAGGATGGTTGGCGCCACCACTTTCCTGCCCAGACAGTAATTACAAAAACAGTTGTCGGTTCCTGTCCTGCCCACCCCAACCCCAGTTCATTGGCCTTCTTATCGATTCTATGAATCCCTACCATCCTTGCAATGAAGCTCCTCCTGTTGACGTTAATGCGAGTTGGTCTCCGTGGCTTGCGACGAAGAACACAAGCTGATACACAGCCTCGCCTGGGGGTGCTTACCAGCGATCTTAAAGATTTAATGCTAGCAGTGAGAAGACAGCAAACAGAAACCGAAGGTGGATGCTGTCATACTGTAATTTTAACAGGTGAGTTGGCTTCTTTATGAAACTGGAGATCTACCTGGCTTTGTATTCTTCCTCACGGACAGGGAAGAAATGACTGGTGGGTGGGATAAAAACTTAGTTGAGACCAACATTTTTTCCCATACTATATCCAAGAAGGAAACTTTCAGGGTTTAGAATATTTTTCTCATTGAAAAGAATAGCAAATCAGGCAAAGTCTAAGGGGCCAATATTTATAGAAGCATATGTTCCGATAACCTTTAATGTGAGAAATAAAGAATCAGACAAAGCAGATTCTGGAATTAACAAAGTCTAGTATTCCAAGGATGGTTCTCATTTTCTCAGACTTGTTAACCAAACAGTGGGAAGGTTTTCTGACGCACATCATGAACCCACATTCCACTCCCGCCCAAGTTTCCGTGGCCCCTCACCCTTACCCTTCTGACACACGTATACATGTTCTCCAAAACAGAAAGCTAAAGACAGGGCCTCAGTGACTTCCCTTCACAAATTCCTGCAAGTTCTTGCTGCATCAATGTGTCATTAATTCACAGCAAGATGACGATGACGTGCTATCAATGTACCTGGTCCTCGTGAACAAAGTAAATGGAAA
>JAQQSQ010000734.1:0-13888 GCA_028627145.1 Eidolon dupreanum
GATAAAGAATGAAGTAGCAAGCTTAGGAAATACAGCTGAGCAGATGGAGGAAAGAATTAGTGATATCAAAGACGAAAATCTGAAAATGATGCAGATGGAAGAAGAGAGAGACTTGAGAGTAAAAAAGAAACAAAAGAACTCTACAAGAACTGTCTGACTCCGCCAGAAAGAGCAGTATATGTATAACGGGTACAGCAGAAGGAGTAGAGAAGGAGGGAATAGTGAGCCTATCAAAACAAGTAGCCAACGAGAACTCCTCAAACCTATGGAAAGTACTGAATCCTCAAATCCAAGAAGCAAAGAGAACACCTAATTATCTCAATTCGAAAAGGCCTTCTCCATGGCACGTTATATGAAAACTGTCAAAAATTAATGACAAAGAAAGAATTCTCAAGGCAGCCATGGAAAAGGAGACAGTAAAAACTCAATGATATGCAAAAAAATTTTTCATATATCTATATATATATCCCATAGATTATAATTGAACTTTTCAGCAAAACTTTATAAGCTAAGAGGAAGTGGAACCAAATATTCAAACTATTGAAAGAGAGGAATTAACAAGCTAGGAATAATACATCTAGCATAATTCTCTTCTAGTTATGAAGGAGAAATAAAGACATTTTCAGACATACAGAAGCTGAGGAAATTTTCCACCACAAGGCCTGCAATATAGGAAATACTAAAGGGGCTCGTTATACCTGAAACATAAGAAAAAAAAATACAGAACCATGAGTAAGATGACTAACAGACAGACAGAAGCAGAAAAGTGCAACCCTTATTCAGAATAGGGTATTATAGACTGAAGTATTACATAAGGGTTCTAAAAACACTTTAAAAAGAGAAGCAAAAGACAACAGCTACTGAAACCTAGAAATGAGTTCATAGCATCAATAGGAATAATCTGAGACTACAAAAACAGAAAGGGGGAGGGAGTAAAGATCTGAATCTGCAAAGGAGAATGGAGATAAGACACGAGTAGAAGAAAGAGGACTACTGTATATGTGAATCTTAGTTTTACATAAACTTGTTCGTAACCACACCAAAAGAAAAAAAACCCAGAACTGAGACACATAACGTAAAAATAGAAGGAACAGAGAGAAAAAATCATAGAATATCACCAAACTAACATAACAGACGGAAACACAAGGGCAAAAACAAAAACAAAAACAAAAACAAAAACAAGGGAGACACGGAGCTACCAGAAAACAAAAGATAAAATAACTATAGGAAAGCTTCATGTAGCAATAATCACCCTAAATGTAAATGGACTGAACATATCAATAAAAAGGCACAGAGTAGCAGAAAGGATTGAAAAAACAAAGCGCAAAATCATATGCTGCCTTCAAGAGACACATCTCAGCTGCAAGGACAAATATCGACTCAAGGTAAAAGAGTGGAAAACCATATTCCTAGCAAAAGGTGCCGAAGAAAAGTAAGTGCAGCCATACTTATATCTGATGAAACAGACTGCAAGAAAAAAAAAAACGTATCAAGAAACAAAAATGAACACTTCATAATGATAAAGGAGATATACATCAAGAAGATGTAACACATATCAATACATATGCTCCCAATCAGGGAGCACCAAAATATATGAAGCAACTACTAACAGAACTAAAGGGAGAAACTGAAAAAATGCAGCTGTAGTAGGGGACCTAAATACCTTATGAACAGCTAGATCATGCAAACAGAAAATCAATAGGGAAATATCAACCTTAAATGACACATTAGGCCAAGTGGACATAACCAATATTGACAGAGCCTTTAATCCCAAAACACCAGATTAGCCATTCTTCTCTAGTGCACATGGAACATTCTCAAGGATAGGTGTGTTGGGACACAAAACTAACCTCAACAAATTTTAAAAGACTGAAATCGTACCAAGCATATTATCCAGGCATAATGCTCTGCAACTGGTGATGAACTACAAAAAGAAAGCGGGTAAAACCACAAATATATGGAGATTAAACAACATGTTACTATAGAACGACTGAGTCAAATAGGAAATAAAAGGAGAGATCAAGACATCCATACATAAAAATGAGAATGAAAATACAACATATCAAAATTTTGGGGATACAGAAAAAAGCGGTATGAAATGAAAGTTCATGACATTACAGGCCTATCTCAAGAAACTAGAAAAATACCAAATGAACAACCTAACATCACATCTTTAAAAAATAGTAATAAACTACCTAACTTAACATCTTAAAAAAAATAGTAAAAGAAGAACAAATGAAGCTCAAAGTCACCAAAAAGAAGGAAGTAATAAAAATTAGAGCAGAGTTAAATTAAATTGAGAACAACAACAACAACAACAACAACAAAACAATAGAAAAAATTAAAGCAACAAAGAGCTGGTTCCTTGAAAAGATTGATAAAATTGGCAAACCCCTGACTAGACTCACTCAGGAAAAAAGAGAAAGGATATAAATAAACAAAGTCAGAAATGAAAGTAGAGATGTTACAACAGATACCACTGAAATGCAAGCATCATACAAGAATACTATGAAAGACTATCTGCCACCAAATTCAATAACCTAGAAGAAATGGACAAGTTCTTATACATATATAATACTCCTAGACTGAATCACAAAGAACTAGAAAGTTTAAATAGATTAATCAACAATAATGAAGTTGAAACAATCTCAAAAATCTCTCCTAAAGTAAAAGTCCAGGACCAGAGGGCTTCACTTGTGAATTCTACCAAACATTCAAAGATCATTTAACACCCGTTCTTCTCAAGCTCTTCCAAAAAATTGAAAAAGAGGCAGTACTAATTCATTTTATGGGGCCAACATTACCCGGATACCAAAATATGGTAAAGATAACACAAAGAAAGAAAACTACAGACCGATATCTCTGATGAATACAGATGCAAAAATCCTAAACAAAATACTAGTGAATCAAAGATGACAATACGGTAAAAAGATTATACATCATGATCAAGTGGGCTTCATTCCAGGGGTGAAAGGATGGTTTAACATATGCAAATAGATCGGTGTGATACAGCAAATAAACAGAATAAAGGATAAAAATCATACGATCATATCAATAAATACAGAAAAAGCATTTGACAAGATAAAGCATCCATTTATCATTCAAACATTAATAAAACGGATATTGAAGGAAAGTACCTCAACATAATGAAGGCCATATATGGCAAATCCTCAGCTAATATCATACTTAATCATGAAAGACTGAAAGCTTTTCCTCTAAGATCAGGAACAAAACACAGATGCCCTCTCTCACCACTCTTATTCAACACAGTACTGGAAGTCCTAGCTAGAGCGGTCAGGCAAGAAAAGATAACAAGACATTCAAATTGGGAGTGATGAAGTCAGATTGTTCCTCTTTGTAGATGGCACGATTCTCTACATGAAAAAGCCCTAATGACTCCATTTAAAAAAAAAAAAAAAACTATTAGAAACAGTAAATACATACATCAATGTTCAAAAATCCATAGTGAAATTTCGGGCGTAAAAAAAATCCCGAAAAATAGAATTTACTTTGCAACTGCAACAAAAAAGAATAAAATAGCTAGGAATAAACCTAGTGAAGTATGTGAAGGACCTATACATTGAAAACTATCAGACATTATTGAAAGAAACTGAAAAAGACACAAAAAAATGAAAAGATGTTCTGTGTTCATAGATTGGAAGAATCAGTATTGTTAAAATGGCCAAATTATCCAAAGCAATATACAGATTTAAAGCAATCCCCCATCAAAATCCCAAAGGCATTTTTAAAAGAAGCAGAACAAACATCATCAGAATTGTATGGAAACACGAAAGACCCTGAATAGCCAAAGCAATCCCGAGAAAAAAAAGAACAGGGCCAGAGGTATTACTCTGCCTGACTTTGACTTATAATGCAAAGTGACAATAATCGCAACAGCATGGTGTTTTTAGAAATCAATGGAACAGAATTGAGAGTCCAGAAAAAAAAAAAAAACATATCTATGGGCAAATAATTTTCAACAAAGGAGCCAAAAACATATAATGGAGAAAGAATACAACTGACTGCTACCTGTCATCATATACCAAAATTAACTCAAAATAGATCAAAGACCTAAATAGAAAACCTGAAACAATAAATTGCATAAAAGAAAACATTAGTACTAACCTCACAGACCTTGGATTGAGAGAGAGTTTTGTGAATCTGACCTTGAAGGAAAGGGAAGTAAAAGCAAAAATAAATGAATGGGACTATATCAAACTAAAAAAGTTCTGCATAGCAAAAGATGCCACCAACAAGACAAAGAGGCAACCATCTGAATGGGAGAAGATATTTCCAAACAAGGCCCCTAACAAGGGGCTAATATCCAAAATATACAAAGAACTCATGCAACTCAACTCAACAATAATAATAACAAAAAAATCTAATTAAAAAATGATCAGAGGACCTGAACAGACACTTCTCCCAAGAAGACATACAAATGGCCAACAGACATATGAAAAGATGCTCAACTTCACTAGCTATTAGGGAGCTGCAAATCAAAATCACAGCAAGACACCACCTCACACCTGTTAGAATGGCTATCTATCGTCAACAGGATAAGTAATAACAAGTATTGGAGAGATTGTGGGGAAGAGGGAACACGTGTGCACTGTTGGTAGAAATGTAAATTGGTGCAGCCACTATGGAAACAGTATGGAGGTTCGTCAGATAATTAAGAGTAGAATTATCATATGACCCAGCCATTCCTCTTCTGTGTATTTATCCTCTCTTCAGTGCATTTTTTGTCTGTAAAGGTATATTTGTCTGTAAATATATATGCACCCTTATGTTCACAGAAGCATTATTCACGGTAGCCAAGACATAGGAACGACCAAGTCACCCTTTGAGAGATGGTTGGATAAAGAAGATGTGGTACATATATACAATGGAATATTACTCAGCTATAAGAAAAGATGAAATACTGCCATTTGCGACAACATGGATGGATCTTGAGATTATAATGATAAGCAAAGTAAGTCGGACAGGAAATGTTGAGAACCATATGATTTAACTTCAGTGTGGGATATAAAATCAAAAGCAACAAAAGAACAAGACAGAGACTCATGGACATGGACAACAGTTTAGTGATTAGCAGAAGAAAGGAGGGGATGAGGATAGGTAGATAAGGGTAATGGGACTCAAATATATGGTGACTGAAGGAAATTTAACTTTGAATGGTGAACACACAATGCAATATACAGAGGATGTATTGTAGAATTGTACACTATAAACCTTTATAATTTTATTAACCAATGTCATTCCAATAATTTTAATTAAAAAAATAGTCAAGTTAGAGCTTTACTTTACACTATATCCTAAAATAAATTTCCAATATATTAAGTGGGAAAAATAAAATCATAAAATTTTAGTGATTAAAAAAATGTGAAAGAAATATAAGCGAATAACTTAAATGATCTTAAGACAGACATATTATAAAAGAAATAGAAATGCAAGAAAGATACCTATCGACATAGAATCTTTTAAAAGACCAAAAGACATTTTATAGAAAAATTACACATGAAATAAAAGCAAGAGTTAATAGTCTTACTATATACAGAACTATTCAAAATAATAAAAATATTTATACTTACATAAACATGAGACATGCTTTAAAAAATATTCAATCTTGGTAGTAGCCGAAAGAATTGCACTGTAAAAATTACGTAACTGGAGTAATAAAAAGAGAGAGAGAGAGAGAGAGAGAGAGAGAGAGAGAGAGAGAGAGAGAGAATGAGGTTGAGATGATAGCTGTATAAATGACTTGAGCATTGAAAATTATATTTTCTTTAACATTATTTTAAAATAATTTCAGACTTAATGAAATAATGCAGTAAAACAAATTCCCATGTTTGTACTTTTACCCTGCATTCTCCAAACATTAATATTTACTGTGAAATAATAGAATAAAAATGTGTGTGTGTGGGGGGGTGGGTGTATACATATATACATACATACATACATACATACATACATACATACATATACATATACATATGTGTGTGTGTGTATGTAATTTTGACAAAGGAGCAAAATATAACATGGTTCCTAGCACAATTACTAAAACCCTTGTATTTTCCTACATAATAAGAGTACTAGAAGCATGTCTTGTTCTAATATTTGGACTTTGACACTGATTTCTGACACAGAATTTCTAAAATCCCTTGGGATTTTCTGGATTATAGGTTCGTATTTTGTTCATATGAGACAATGCTTGGTGGACACCTAGGTGGGGACTGGTCATGAAAACCAAGCCATTATTAAAAACTTGGAACTTTCAGCCCCATTTTCTGTCCTCCAGGAAGGGGAGAGAGGTTAGACATTGAGTTAATGATGGATTATGTTCATGTGATGAAGCCTCCATAAAAATCCCAAAGGTATGGGGTTCAGAGAGCTTCCAGGTTGGTAAACTTCAAAGTGTTGGGGGACTGGTGCATCCAGACAGAGCGTGGAAGTTCCATGCCCCATTCCACATGCCTTGCCCTAAGAATCTCTTCTATCTGGAAATTCATCTGTATCCTTTACCATATCTGTTTATAATAAACTGGTAAACAATAACTGAACTGTTCTTCTATGTTCTGTGAGCCACTCTAGCAAATTAATCAAGCCCTGGACCGTGGTGGGGCAGGTGCGGGGTGGGGGAGGTTGTGGGAATCTCAGATTTATAGCCAAGTGGCACCTGAAGTGGGGGGAGGTAAGTGAAGCCTTGTGGAACTGAGCCATTAACCTATGGTCTGATACAATCTCCCAGTAGATATGTCAGAATCGAATCAAATTGTAAAACAACTGGTTGGTGTCACAGAATTGCTTGGTGTGGTGAAAATCCCCACACTTTTGTTGTCAGATGTGTTCTGAGTGTGATAATAGTGTGAGTAAAGGAGAAATTCAAGAATATTGTAGTTTATATAATGCATTTGACATCTTTGCTTTAGCATTCTCTCCCATATATCTATAAGTATGTGCAATTTACTATTTCTTTACTCCTGAAGATTTTAGTGCTCATTTTCTTAAAATGAGAACCTTTATTTACATAATCATAATTATTCAAATCAGAAAATTACCAATAATATAGTACATACTACTATCTAATACAATTATCTCATTCAAATTTACCAGTTTCCAGCTAGTGTTCATATATTAAATTTAAATAAATTTATTCTTATTCCAGGATCTAGCCTATAAATCAAAATTAACTTTAGACTACAATAAAGAATTTTAGAGGACGGAAAAAAATGGCGTAGATAATAGAGGCTTTGTTCTTCTCTCTTATGACCAAATCAAAGTCATGACAGAAACATGGAGCAAAGAGCAAGGAAAGTTGCCTGGGACCTAGACAGACAGAAGCACTACAACTAGGGAGAGAAATAATTAATCACCTTGTAGTGGTAGAAGGTAGAAGGGGCAAAGATGCAAAGCTGCGCGGTCCAAAGCGGCTGTGTGGAACAGAGGCTGCAGCAGCGGCAGAAGGCAGCTCCAGATGCCTCTTAAGGGGACCGTATCCATTAACGAACTTTTGTGGTGACAGACCTGCTCACTCTGAGCACCAGTGCTCAGTCAGCTGCTGTGGGGCACCAGGGACTTACAGGGGGACACTCAGTTGTTGGAGTGAGGGCCAGAGTTGAGGCTCTCTTCCAGGCAGAAGTGCCAGTGGTATCCATTATTCTTCTGTTGAGCCCTCCCCTGATCCCAGTGTGCGAACCCAGCGCCATCATAGCTGAGACATCATCAAACTAGATAACAGAGGTCACTTCCCCAGAGGATTCCCTGAAACTCAGCCTCCCCAAACTCGCAGCCCCTCCAAAGCCACATCCAGTTGTGTGCTCAGCAAGTCTGGTACTCTTTGCTGAGCAGTGCCAAGACTCACAGTGATGGCAGCTGGCCTCGATCTCCAGCATGGTTTCTTAAGGGAACTATAAGCACAACATCTGTAGATTACTTGCCGAATCTTAACAGGTGGCCCTGGAGAGGCACAGGCTGGGGTTAAACTTGGCCTGGGGCTGAACCCCTCTCAGGACTGTGCCACTGGACACCTACTGCACAAAGCCACGCTAATAATACCGGGAGACTTAGAAGCTTTGCTTAGTACACAGAAACAGATACAGAAAGGCAGCCAAAATGAGAAGACAATGAAGCAAAAATCATATGAGAGAACAGAACAGAGATCCAGGAATAATGAGTCAAACAATCTAACAGACGCAGAGTTCAAAACACTGGTTATAAAGATGCTCAGTGAATTTAGGAGAAGTGTAGATGAATTCAGCGAGAACTTCAACAAAGAGATAAAAAACATAAAAATGAAAATCGAATTTATAAAAGGGAACCAGTCAGAAATGAAGAACACATTATCTGAGATGAAGAGTATATTAGATGGAATAAACAGAGTGGATAAAGAATAGGATCGAACCACCGATATAGAGAATGGAAAAGCCAAGGACACTCAATCAGAACGGCAAGAAAAAAGAAGCCAAGACTATGATAATAATCTAAGGAGCCTATGGGACTCTATTAAAGGTAAAAATATCTATGTCATAGGGGTACCCGAAGGAAAACAAGATGTTGAAAAGCTATTTTAAAAAACAATCATGGAAAAGTTCCCTAACTTGGTGAAGGAAATAGACATACAACCTCAGGAAGTTCAGAGAGTCCCCCAAAACCAGGAACCCAAAGAAGCCGACACCAAGACACATCATAGTTAAAATGCCAAAGGTTAAATACAAAGAGAGAATCTTAAAAGCAGCAAGAGAATAGCGGTTAGTTACCTACAAAGGAGCACTCATAAGACTGGCAGCTTAATTTCTTCTCAGAAGAAACCATGCAGGACAGAAGGGCTTGGCACAAAATATTCGACATGATGAAAACCCATGATCTACTACCTTGAATACTTTATCCAGCAAAGCTCTCGTTTAGAGTCGAAGGACAGATAAAGAGCTTCCCAGACAAAAATAAGCTAAACGAATTTATCAACACCGAACTACTATTACAGAAAATGTTAGAGGGACTTCTTTAAGAAGAAAAAACATGTATCAAAAACATGAAGAAAGAATGGTAATAATTACATTTCTATCAACAAGTACCTCAAATGAAAAAGAATTAAGTGCTCCAACCAAAAGACAGAGTGACTGGATAAGAAAACAAGGCCTCTACATATGCTGCCTACAAGAGACTCACTTCAGATTAAAAGACACACACAAACTAAAAGAAAGGGGATGGAAAAAGATACTGCCTGATAAACCTAGAGGATATTGTGCTAAATGAAATGGGTCGGATAGAGAAAGACAAATATTGCATGATTTCACATACATGAGGAATCTAAAGAACAAATCAACAACAACGAAAAGTGGAAATCAACTCATAGATAATAAACTCAGAGAATATTTTGAGGACTACTAGATGGGAGGAGAGTTAGGGGGATGGCGAAAAAAAAGCAATGGGATTAAGAAGTACAAATGGATAGTTGTAGAATAGACATGAAAATGGAGAGTGTAGCATGGAGAAGATGTTTAATAATGTAATATATATGTAAGGGGGAAGGTCGGTACTAGATTTAGTGGGATGAGTACTTTGTGATCTATGTGATCTCTGATCACTACGCTTCACAACTGAAACTGATATATTATATTGTTGTATGCCAACTATAATAAATAAACCCATTGAATTGTACAATGTAAATATGAGCAACTAATTGTCTACTATATATATAAAGCTGGAAAAATTTAAAAATTAAAAATTAAAAATAATAATAATAATAAAAAAGAATTAAAAATACATTTATTCGAGCAAAAAGAGCTGGAAGACAGAGATTCGAGTAGCAACCTAAACTGTGCTCCACTGAGACAAACAGGAAGCCACCTTTTTAGGGAAAGTTTCCACTCCGTTTATGAATTAGGCTCATTTTATGTAAATGAAGTATCCATATTGTGCAATTCTGAATGGACGGGGCAGTTCTCAGTCCATTAGTAGAAAGATGAAACCAGAGTTTCCTTGTAGTGGTTGACTCAGACAGTATAAACAAGTGGGACATAATGCCAAAGCCGAGAGTTCAGTCTGAGGTTCTTCCAGGTACACAGAGTACATGAGAAGCCCCTGTCAGCAAATGGCTGCTAGGTTATTATTATTTACTAAATTTGAACCCTCAGTTCATCATGCGCGAGTTCATCTCATTAAATAACATCCTTCTCAAGGTTCACATCAAATGAATCTTTCTTCTGAAGGTCCACAAGTCCATGATCACACATTGTGTCTTGTCATGTCTCTTTAGTCTTCTTTAATAACAAACAGTTCCTGCGTCTCTTTTATTACTTTGAAATTTTTTAAGTGAACTAGTCGCTTATTTTGCAGACTGTAGTTCAAATACTTTCTTATAAAAATAAAATGTGCACTTTTTAAAGATAGTTTGAGGAAATTTAGTAGCTGTATAAAAGTATACCCCCACCACCACCATCAAAATATAGGCTATTTTCACTGTCCCCAAAAGTTTTCTCTTCCTCTTCGTAGTTGATTCCTTTCCATGATCCCCAACCTCCAGCAACCATTGGTATGTTCTCTGTCACCATGGGTTTGCCTTTTCTAGAATTTCATATAAATGGAATCGCAAAGTGTTTAGCCTTTTCTGTTTGACTTTTGAAAGTTAGCATAATGTTTTAAAATCCATCTGTATTGTTGTTTGTATTAGTATTTAATTTTTTCCATTTCTGGATAGTATTTCATGATGTTCATTCATTCACTTGTTGATGAGCATTTAAGTTGTTTTCAGCTTTTTGCTATTATGAAGAATCCTTTTATAAACATTCACTTAAAAGTATTTGTGGGGATTTTGAGAGATTAGCTAAACTACTCTATGATAGTGCTGCCTAGACATCGATTTAGTACATCTAACGGGCCTGCAGGAGCCTTGAATCAACACTAGTTCTTCCCTCCAGGGCATGCCCTTCATGACAATCCCGAGTCACAACTAAATGTGAGGTCCTGATGTGATTCCCCCAATGGTCTTTGTGATCAATGGTCTCCCCTCCCTCTCATGCCTTTCCCCTTGTGTGCCCTTTGGAGACAGAAGTTGATTATATGAGGACAAAATTTGGTAATTGACATTGAGAAAGCCAAAAATTAATATCCGAAACACAAGCATTGTTGTCCTTTTTTGTGACTTTGTTAAATTAACATTTAAGTAGAGCCCCAGGTCGTAGGGTGGTGAGCCAAGGTTCAACAAAAGACCACAAGAAAATTCAAATGAAGAAGTTTATTACTCACAAGCCCTAAAGGAGGTAAACTGTATGCCTTCAAGGCCTATGCAGAGAGGTCAGGACAGGGTACATGCAGAGAGAGCAGCAAGACCTGGGCATAGGCCTCATGCGGTCCAAAAGGAGAATATTTGGGGATCCCAGGCTATGGCCAGATTTCTCCATTCAAATTTTAAAAATTTGGTTTTAGTAAACTTCAAGGGAATTTTATTATCTAATGGCTACTCAAGAAAAAGACCCTGGGAGGGGCAGGAAACTGTTTATCATGGGGGAGTTAGGAAGTCATATCAGGAACTTACATTTGCTTGTGACTCTATGGGCTGTTATCTAGGGCATATGCTGGAGGAAGAGGCTGATCTAATCTTTATTATTTCCTATTTCCTACTGCTAGCTTTGAGTTTAGTTGTGTATCTTCTATTTTTCTTATTTCTTTATGTTGTAGTTAGGTTGTTCCTTTAAGATCTTTTTTTTTTTATGTAAGAATTTATGGCTATAAATTTTGCCCTTACCACTGATTTTGATGAATCCCATAAGTCTCAGTATGTCATATATTTTTTATTTGTCTTTAAGTATTTTCTAATTCCTTTTGTAATTTTTTTATTCATTAGTATTACCAAATTCAAGGGGTTCATTTTGCCTGCACACATCAAAGCCAAGGGAGATATGGACAGAAGTTTGCAGCAAAGAAAGTAGAGGTTTATTTAAGGAAATGGCACATTATAAAAAAAGCCCAAAGACACAGGTAAGTTAATGTTCTTAAGACCTGGCTCCTCGATGGCCTCTAGGGGATAGATTGATTACATAGGGGAAAACTCATTAGTCATGGTACCTAAGGAAGTTGGGGTCGTGGGCTCTCCTGATTGGTCAGGGCTAGGATAAGAGGCAGTTGATCATTGCATCAGGTCCTGATGTCGGTCATGGCATCACTGTGTCTGGTTTTATGGCGATGCCAGTAGGATTATTTTGCCTTTATGAGTCTGGAACCAAAACACAAGGTCAAGATCTTATCTTCAGTTTGACTGAAATTCTATTTCTGTGGTCAACAGACCTGAGGTTTTGTCCCTAAGACTATTTGATGCCGACCTAGGGGCTTAATGATTAAGGGAGTGGTCATGCAGTATGTGCAAGGGTGAAAGGATAAGGAAAGAAAAGAAGCAAGTTAGTACAAGGTAAATTTGAATCAAGGAGAAAAAGAGAAAAAGTCATTTTAAAGAAGTGAAGATCTACACAATTACATTTGTAGCTTAAGAATGTGTTGTTTAATTTCTACAAGTTTCACACATTATTTTCTTGACTTTCCCCATGTCTCCTTTTAGTTCTTTGAACATCTTAGGGTGGGTGTTTTAAAGTCTTTGTCTAGTAGATCTACTATCAAGACTTTTCTGGAAAAGTTTCATTTGTTTTTTGTTTTTTACTTTTTTACTATAAATGGATCATAGTTCTGTTTTTTTGTCTGCCTTGTATTTTTGCTGTTGTTGTTGTTAAAAACTGAACGTTTGAAACCCTGGAAATAATATACTTCTACTACTCCAGGTTTTACTGTATGTATGTATGTTGTATGTATGTTGTATGTACGTATGTATGTATGTATGTATGTATTGGCTGTTTGTGCCAAGAATCATGCTGAGTGTAAATTTATGGTCTTCTTGAATCTTTTCTGAGTTCGTGATTTTCACTGGATGTGAACTGTTACTTTGTCATTTCTCCTGTATATACATATGCTTTTGAATGTCCTAGTCTTTAATATCTGGCTCTCAAAAAGGGAATTGAGAAAAACAAGGAGTGGGAAGTAAGGTATTAGTCCTTTAAACCTCTAAAAAGACACTTCATCTGGAGGGAGAGAGGCTTGTAACAATGAAAGGATGTGCAACAACAATGACTTCTCTTTGCCTGTACTTCTGAGATCCGAAGCAGCAATCAGTGATCAGGGCAGATCCCTCCTATGTGGAGGTCAGGGTCCTTTTGCCTACCTTGGCTCCCGCGATATGCATGCAAGATTCTCCAGGAACATGTGTACTGCTGCCTGCCACAGGGATGGGGGTGAAAAATGAAGAGCTGATATTGCACTAGGAGCTAAATTTGACCAAAATTACCTGCAATTTCCCTTTCAAGCCTTCCTAAAGTTGTAGTCTTTCAATAGTCTTCAGTTACATAAGACGGGTTCTGACAGTGCCATTGGTGTCTTGAGCTGGGAGACAGATTACTTACTGGTATTTCTTACTCTACCATCTTCCCAGAATCCTCCAACTCTGTGTTCCCTTTTAAGAAAATGTTTTTCCAAAATAACATGATAACGGGGATTTTAATGTGTGTTGCTCATTACTATAAATTTCTGCCTAGAAGATTCTGTGGCTGGGCACATAAAAGACACTCAATGAATACGTATTGAATTAATTAATAGATGAGTGAGCCAGGCATTTTCTCAAACATCACTGAAATTCCTTGGATCTTCATCATAAAATTCTCATTCACTCTTTCCAGTTGAAGTAGGCAATTCCTCTCCTCAATGGAAGGCTTCCATTATCTAGAGAGCTAGCAGATACTGTTATCAGTCTGATCTCAATTTAGTTTAGATTAACTGAGGTTACCTAGTGCATGATTCCTATATGTTTATTGAAAATAATGCTATGTTATCCAAAGGAAAAGGGTGAATA
>JAQQSQ010000735.1:0-13887 GCA_028627145.1 Eidolon dupreanum
GCTCAGACTTGGTCCAAACCAAACTCAGAAACAAGAGCCTTTGAAATCCCATCTTTGAATGTCCCTCTAGCCTGCCACTTAATTAAATGACCCCATAATGAAATTTCTCCCCATTGAGTCTATATTTAATAATTAATTGACCTCTTTAGCCAGTCAGGCTCGGAGTCTCATCAATTATGCATTTCTCTCTTCTGCACTCAATACTCACCTCCCAGGGAAACAGGGCCCAAATGGGAGAAGTTCCAAGTGGTTGAAAGCTAAGGCTGCTCTGAGGGGTGAAGCTACACCCAAATGTTGACATGCTGGGATGGATGGGGAGGCGTGGGATAGGGACGGATCCCGTCTTGGGCCTGAAGATTTCGCCAACTGAGGGGCCCTCTTTGAGAAGACAAAATTATTAATACAAATCGGGCATAAAAATAAATATTTAGAAAAGAATGACAACCGATTACTTTTTTAAAAGGTGACATAAATCGCAAAATCCAGCAAAAAAAGGAAACAATATTTTTATTAATTAACTGCCCAGAATACTTTGAGAGTTAGTAATTCAGCCAGTTTGTAAATTAGTCACTTCACAAGAAAACTCGAATGCCCTAAAATGTTTTTATTCCTGTGTGAAAGAAACTTAATTACAATTTCTCCCTTTCGACCACAGACTTCTTGATTATCTCTTCTTAAAATTCAATTTCCTACAGAGAAAAAAGAAAAGTAACTCATTCTTTCCTCTAGAAAAAATTGATCAGGAAAAAAAAAAAACCTAATTGGCAGTTTAGAAAAGTTTCTTTTGGCTTGATAACCTGTTATTGGTAATGTCACATCCTGTATGAGTTTGTTAGGGCTGTCATAACAGAGTACCACAGTTTGGGTGGCTTAAACAACAGAAATTTTTTTCCTCACGTTTCTGGAGTCTGAAAGTGTGAGATCCAGGTGTCGGCGGGGTTGGTTTCTTCTAAGACCTCTCTCCTTGGCTTGTTATGACTGTCTTCTCCCTGCATCTGCATGGTCTTCTCTGTGTATGTGTCTGCGTCCTAATCTTTTCTGATAAAGACTCTGGTCATATTGGACTAGGGCCCACCCTAATGACCTCATTTTAACTTAATTACCTCTTTAAACACCATATCTCCAAATACAGTCACATTCTGGGGCACTGGGGGCAAGGACTTCAACATGTGGATTTGCGGGGGACCTAATTCAGCCCATAATACATACATTTGTAGGACGGTTGTCAAATCTGAGAAGACCACTATCAAGTTTCTTTCCTACATGAATGAACTAAAACATTTCAAGGCATTTCAAGTTTTTTAAATGCAGTGACTAATCTCAAATGCTCGCTAACGATTTGACTCATCAACCAATTTGTCAATGACATCCATCTTCATGCGCTGATGATGCGTCTGGGGCCACAGTGAACAGGAGTTCTCTGGGTAGCCATTCTTACACCTGGAGGACAAGCGACGACTTCACCAAGCACAGAGATGGCTCTCAGCCACATGAAATATCTTATGTGGCCAAATGAATGCAATCCCAAGCAAACTTCCCTTTGATCATGTCAAACTTCTCTGCCCTTAACGTATTACCCCCAACACGACGGCCTTAAGGGATAGTAGTTAAAATAGTGTGCCTGTGTACATTTCACAAACACATGCACCGTGAATGTGGTGTTAGGGCCCTTCCCAGGGTTTTGGAAGGTGCCCAGGCAAATGACAGGCCCCGAAGTTTAAACTTCACTAATATCACAGGACTTCTGCCTCTAAGTGGGTCCAGGTTATGAGCCTCCCTCCCCAAACTCCACACAGTCTTGGCCAGGCCAGAGTTCCAAAACAGGAGAGAAAGCAAATGGGGCTTTTTTGTGTGTGATAGGGAGTATGTTAGTTTCCTAGGGTCGCTGCAAAAAATTACCACAAACTCAGTGGCTTAAAACAATGGAAATTTATTCTCTCTCAGGTCTAAGGCCAGAAGTCCAAAATCAAAGTGTTGGCAGGCCCATACTTTTCTTCTTTTCCTCTTCCAGCTGTTGGTGGCTGGAGGCATTCATTGGCTTTGGACAGCATCACTCCAATCTTTGCCTCCATCCTCACTTTCCTTTCTTCATTGTCTGTCTCTCTCTGTCTTTTTTTTTGTCTCTTAGAAGACCTGTCATTGGATTTAGGGCCCACCCTAATCCAGGATGATCTCACCTTGAGATCCTTACCTTAATTATATTTGCAAAGACCTTTATTCTAAATAAGGTCACATTCACAGGTACCAGAGTTAGGACTTGTTACCTATATTTTTGGAGGGACATTATTCAACCCACTACATGGGGTAGAGGGGTGGTCAACAATGTCCTCACCAGTCATGACCCTAGGAGAACAAGCCTAGGCCTCGTTGGTTTCATTGAAAAGGAAAGAGCACCTACTCATGACTGAAATCCCACCAGCAGGGCTCTGCTCGATTCGGCCCTTCCATCCATCACCCCTAGATGAAGCCTCTGAAAGCAAATACTCAAGAAACAGGTTTTTCTCCAACACAGCAGCGTCACCCACACCTCAGTCATACTCTCCACTTTCATCATCTTTTCCATCTTCTGCAGCCGCAGCCCATGAGGCAAGGGAGCAAGTGTGGAGGATCCTGCTGCAGGTTTTCTGGACCAGGCCTAAAGGTAATGTCCATCACTTCCAGCACACTCTGTTGGTCGGAACTCAATTACAGGGTCATGTCCAGGTGCAACAGGTGCTGTGAAACATAGTGAAGGGATGTGCTTAACACAGATACTGGGGAGAACTAGCAACAAATAAATATATGGTATGTCAGATGGTGATGAGCACTACGGAGACAAATAAAGCCGAATAAGATGAATAGGTCATTCTAGCATCGACCGTGATGTTAAATAGCACGGTCGGGAAGGCTCTACTGAGAAGGAGACACTGAACAAAGATCTGAACATTCTAAGCATGCAAATTTCTAAGGAACAGCGTTGCAGGCGACGGGAGTAGCATTTGCAAAGGTGACGGGAAAGGGACCACTGTGATGGTTTTGAAGGACTGAGAGTCAGTCACACTATTGAATTAATCGCTTGTTTCCTGTCTGTCTCCCCCACTAGAATGCCAGCCTTGTGCAGACGGCATAGTCGTCTGTTTTGTTCACTGCTGTTTCCCAAGAACCCGGAACAGTGTCCGGCACGTCGTGGCACTTTATTGCGGAACGCTGCCCGAATGTGACAGGATTGGTACATACCAGGGAAAGACAGGTGTCCTTGAGCAAGACCACTCTGGCCACGGGCCGTGGTAGGGATCAAAATTTTCTTCTTGTGGATAGGGAATTCATTATTGGAGGGTTTTCGGCAATGAGGGATGAGCCCTGATTTTCATTTTGAAAAGATCACCCTGGCTGCTGCACAAAGATGATCTGCAGCTGACAACCTGGCTAGGTGTCCGGCGCTGAGAACGTGGGTTCCGTCCAACCCGCCTCAGGGGCAGCCAAGTGAGGAGGTGTTTTGAGAGGTGTGGGATGGGACCCTGAGGACCCCCTTGTCCCTGAGTTGCACTACAGAGAAGGGCCTTATCTTGGGCCTTTGGAAATGACATCTAAATAAGCTCTCTTCTCAGTCCCAAAAACCAGGGAGCAGCAGCTAACGCGAAAAGAAGGCTCACTACCCACTTGGGCTCTCTGCCACCTTACTCTAAACATCTGAAGAAAAAGCACAATTTGATTGCACCTTGATTGGTATTTTGGGAGAAAGCGGTGTTTAAAAGGGTTGATGAAGTCCATCTAAACATGTAAAACGGGACAATTTCAAAACTTTGCCACAGTATTTCATATACATGACCTGAGTAACCAAAAAAAAAAAAAAGGAAGCGGAGTGGTCACTCAATACCACCGAGGGTCTCTTGGGGACAGCCCTGGACTGGAAGTCCCTGGTGGTGCTACCATTTGCTGGGTGTCCTCGGGTGCTCATGAGGCTGGTCCCACCTGACTTCAGTCTCCTCCAATGAGAGAGGTCGCAGGAGTTAATGCGCCCCTTGGAGATTTGAGACCCTGGCGGCAGGAGGCTCTGGGTGCTCGAAGGATTAGGGGTTCCCCTGCCTGCCCCTCGCCCACCACGTTTCCCCCTATTGCTCGCTCTCTCTCTCTCTCTCTCTCTCTCTCTCTCTCTTCCCCCGCCCCCCGCTCCAACCCCACCTCCGGGCTGGAATGCCCCCGGGAGGCCGCCTCGGTAATGACCCCTGACAGCTGCGCTCCCACTACGCAGCCGCCCCCTCCTCGTCCCCCGCCTCCGCCCCGCCGCCTCCGCCTCCGCCTCCGGAGACAGGTTCGCACCTGCTCGGGGCCATTTCTCATCAATTAGGCTTTGGCAGCGCTTGAATGGGGCCCGTGGAGGGCGCGTCCTGGCGCCCCACCCCCCGCGCCACCCCAGGCTCCCCTGGCGACTCCGCGCACACAGATGGCAGCCCTGGCGCAGCTGCCCGCCGAGCTCGCGGGGGCCACAATCGGCTCAGTGTTCGCAGCCCCAGGTTAGGCAAGGGGCCGGGCACACCTGCGCTTCGCAGATGGTGCCGCCTACGGCAGCAGGCACCAGCGGATCCTCCAGGGACCTGGAGGCAGGATGACAGCCCGGGTCGGGGGTGCCCTCACCGCAAGGCGGCTCCTTTTGGGGCCTGGAATCTGGGGACTCTAGGGACTCAGGCTGGGGCCACCTAGAAAATGGTATAGGCAGTGGGACCAAGCCACGTCCTCGTCCCTTCACCATGTCACACCGTGTCCCCTGGCCAAGTGACACTCCCTGTCCTCCTTGCTGCAAAAGAGAATCCCTTTTGATCATCTAAATGCTCAACAATAGGGGAATAACTAGAAAATGTGTATTACGGCGCTGCAAGGCACTCACGCAGCTGTGGGAAAATATACCAGGGAGGAAAAGCAATAGACAGTGTTTGGGGTAATCCGACTTTGGGGACTTAGGTTTGAATTTTGGCCCCACCGCTTTGGAGCTCAGCAAGCTTGGTCAGGTTCCTTCACCTTATCCAGCATCGGCTTTCTCATCTGTAGAATGGTGTAATATTAGGGCTGTTGAGAGCTAAGTGCCTGAAAAGCGCCTAGTACAGGATCTCGTGCTCAGTGAGTACTTAATAAAGTATTTTTCCTATTTCTTATTATAAAAAATAACACATACTTGTTGAGAATTCACACTTTATCAAATTATGTAAGAGTCAAAGCTAAAAGTATTCTCTACTTTTATCTCCACCTGAGATAACCGTTAGTAAGTTTCATGTTTCACCCAATTTTGCTACGTTATTTGTACATGACGTCAATATAGACTCTCAAATCAAACGTGAGGCAGTTTTTACCTTGATGGTTAAAATCCCGGACTCCTGGACCACACTGTCTGCATTCAAAAAACCTGATTCTACTGTTTCCCTGCTGTGTGCCCCAGGGAAAATTACTTAACTTCTCTGGGGCTGGGTTTCCTCAGCTACAACCTTTTAGGAAAGGTTGTGAGATTCACTGAGCTAAGGCATGCAAAACATTTTGAACAGTGTAAATAGAACTATTAGCTCTATTGTAGATACGATTTTGTAAACTTTTTCTTAATATTTCTTAGACATTTTTCTGTGCCGGAAAAGTCAAAGCAATCATACTCTTTTAACAGATGTGGAGTATGCCATCCTGTGATGGACTATCACATATTTAAGCAGTCTTCCTGAGGGGTTTCGGGATTGGTTCCCCAATGCTACAGCGAACACCATTGAATGCTCATCTTTGTGCCCTGTGCAGTGAGATTTCCTTGAGTGTCAGATCCTAGTGCAGGTAATTCAGGGAGAGGCTCCGTGTGGTTTGGCTCCATCAGGACCGGGACTAGGGCAAGGTGACCGAGGCACTCGGGCACAAAGTTTAAGAGGATACCAAAAACACTCAGTAATCAAGATAAATCATACTTGAATGCAATATTTTTAAAAATCAAGAGTAATGCTACGAACAGTCCATGATGAACAAAACATCAAAAATTTACAGACAGAATCTAGGAGTGGCCCAAGGAAATATGTGCCCCTGTGTATATATTTTTATATATTCTTTAATGATCATTTCTTTCCAGAATATTAAAGTAGTTGAAAAAAATCTATTAAAAAGTTGAAATCTAGTCATATTAAACTCACAGCAGTATTTTCTGTTTAAATATTTTATTTATACCCCAAACAGAGCTTGTATCAGTTTCATTTTCCTGGCTTTCATGGAAGCAAACTCATCACTAGTATTTTCGAAATTACTTCTGGAAAGAAATTAATCATGAAAAAAATTACATAAAAACATACATATCAGGGACACACGTTTCTCCTTTGGCCTCAGGCTCTAATATGATCCAACTAAGCGCTGGATATTGTCAGTCACCTTTTCAAAGAGTTATAACAACTGACACTCCCACTGACAGTGGACTCGGTTTTTCAAGCATCTTTTGAGATTTAGCTGTTTTCAGCAGAGTCATTATCTCCACATTGGGCCCTTGTCTAAGAGGAGCCAGAAGCTGTATGCCTACTTGGGCTGACTGTCAATCCTCACTCATTTGTGAGGGATACTCAGCTGGCTCTGCCAAAGCTTGGGCAAATCCGGTTTCTGCAGGCTCTGATGCTGCCTTATCTCAGATCTGCAAAGCCTCTGCAGGAGGGACAGTTCATTCCCAGGAAAACCTTTCAACTCTGGGGTAGACAAACTCTAAAAACCCTGGGGCTGTCTTGGGGACAATGAAAGCAGCTCCTAAATTGATTAGCTCTGGGACCCCTGCTGACATCAGCTCATTAATGTCTTGCTTACCTGTGGCCAGCAAGAGCTAAGCTGTTGGTTTGCTTATTTATTCCTTTAGCGGGCATGTCAAGCCGCCCTGCACAGCGTACAGTCCAGCACTGGGACCAAGGCAGTTAGTCACAGTCTCCGGAACTCGGAGGCGCAGACAGTAGGGTGAACAGTTTTCCAGGCCCTTTCATGTCTGTTATTATCTCACTGCATTGTCCCTGGAGAGTTAGAAGCACTTGGGTCAGATATATACTTGGATATCAACAGGCATCTCGATCTTATGTCTGTAGCAGTAATAGTAGTAGTAGTAGTAATAATAATGATAATAGTAATGTAATAATAATGAGGAGGAGGATAGTGATGACGGAGTATTTATCACACAAGGACTGTTCTAGGTGCTTTACATATATTAACTCATTCAGTCCCCATCAGGACCCAGTCCTCATCGGTACTTTTCCGTTCCATTGTACAGATGAAGAAACTGAGGCATCAAGAGCTTCATCACTTCTCTAGGTTCCTGTTGGTAATAAATGGCAAAGCTGAGATGTGAACCCAGGGGTCTGGCTCTGAACTGCTCTTCTGTGATCGTCTGTTCCTCCTTATTCTCCCACGGCCTTTCACATCTCAGAAAATGGTACCACCAAAAAAGAAAAATTCCAGGCACCATTTTTATTTCACGCTTTCCCAATTCTTTTCATTGCTCACTTCTGCTCATCACTCAAGTATCAGAGACACCTGACATTGGGGTGTCCCCAGAAGCAGTCACTGAGATAAGGATGTCATTTATTTGACAGGTGAGAAGTGATGGTCAATGGAAAGGGAAGAAGGGGATGAGACAGACGAGGGCAGTAGCCAGTAAGGTGTGTCTCATCAAGCCAGAGACCATGTGGGTGACCACAGCTTCTTCCCTTGGACAAATCCTGGGAAATGGTACAGAGTACAGGCCTCAGAATTATTCTGCCCGAGGTATGAGGGAGCTGGGTGTTTATTCACTAATTCCTGAGAGTCTTGGGTTGGGAGCTGCTGGGGATGCAGTGTTAATTTGTGGGCACTTCTTCCTGTCAGCAGCAAGACTTTCCACAGTTTTAGGGCACAGAGCTCTGGGCCACAGATGATGATACTGGCAGAAGTTTTAGGGCATCCTGGTATCATTTTCCTTGTTTCTCCCATACTCCTCATCTCTTCTCTCCTTGTACATACGACATTATGGACAGAATGTTTGTGTCACCACCCAGAATTCTTATGTTGACCTCTAACCCCCAATGTGATGGCTTTTGGAGGCAGGGCCTTTGGGAAGTGATTAAATCATGAGGGTAGGCCCCTCATGAAGGGATTAGTGCCCTTATCAAAGGGGCTTCAGCCAAGTCAAGGATAAGTCTGCAGTCTGCAACCCAGAAGAGGGCTTGCACCAGAACTCCGCCATGTTGGCACCCTGATCTCAGACTTCCACTCTCCTGTGGGAAATAAATTTCTGTTGTTCATAAACCAGTCTGTGGTATTTTGTTACAGCAGCCTGAATGGACTAAGACGTAAGAGAAGACAAAAAAGAGAAGAAAGCCAATAAAGACTGCTGGTCAGCGGGTGACCACCATGGGCAGATGGACAGAGCGTTATTCCACTGGGGTGCTCTGGGAGCAACGCACAGCATGCACGTCCTCCCTCTCCTCCTCCCTACCTGTCATTGGGTGAGGGCTGCTTGATGGCAAGGGAGGGGCATTAACTCATCAGCACTTTGCCTTGCCCCAAATGTTGGCCAAGTATGCTGCTGGGGCTGGAAAAGAGCCGCAGGTGAAGAATCACAGGTGTCTGTAGTGAGCATTGTTTGGTGAGAAGAGGTCAGTGCAAGAGGATGTAGACAGAACGCCTGCAGTGGCTTCTCCAAATAGCTTACTCCTCAGGGGAGAACCAGAAGACAATCACCATTCATTAAGCACTTACATTTGCCTGGTATCAGGCTCAGTGATTTGCTTGTATAATTTCACTGCCAAATTTGCTCACGTAGTCCCTCATGTAGATGAAGAAGGCAAAGCTCAGAGAAGTTAGGATTTTACTTAAAGCCACATACCCAGTTAAACATGATGGATTCAGTATTAAAACCAGGTCTTTCCAACTTGCCAGACCCAATATTTTTCCCCTCATGCTATATCTCTGGATTTCTCTGCATCTCTGAGATGCGTGATTCTCACCAGTCTGGCCCATCAAGGTAATATGTGCCAAAGCAATCATGGGTGCCGAAGTGAATAAAATGCTAATCCTCATCAATAGATTCAACTGAGAAATGCTAAAACCAGAAATCTGCCTGCAATAAAAGCAATTGAGTTCTTTCTTTGTAATTTGACTGCTCACATGAGCCCAGGAACCTGCCTTATAGCTTTACAAATCTGTGATAATTTCCTTCAACTTTTCCATTTTATTACTGCCATTAAAATCCCGTTGTGTTCTTAAAACAAAAAAAAAAATGATTAAAACAGATGTGGCTCTTAAAGTTACAATATGAATTTTACAACCCTGGGTTTTATGATACTGAGAGAAATTTCAGCCACCAGGGTCAGAGGCAAGAAAAATGGAACTGGATTTCTGAAATGGGTTTGGGGAGGGCTAGGGGTTCAGAATGACAAAGACAGCCAACAGAGCTAATTTCCTGAAGTTGACTTCTCTCTCCAAAACTCTGGGGGGGGGGGGACCAACTGCAGAATGTCACATTTGCTGCATTCTCTGCAGGCCAAAGTCAAATCTCCACAGCTACTGAGGTTGGACTAAACCACTTCCCCTCACTTCAGCCTCACTTCCAACCCCCTCACCCCAAATCATACTTTCCAGTTAAATCATCTGAGGTCGTCTGTTTTATTTTTTGAGGCAGCATTTTGTTGTTCAAAGAGCATGGAGATCCAAGTTCTGGTCCCTGATCTTCAACCAAGGCACTTCGACTTGGGCAAATCACTGAATTCCACGCTTCGGTTTCTTCGCCCACAAAACAAAGAGCTTGTACCAGCTCTCTAGGTTCTGTTGTAGCTCTTCTAGTTCATGATCTCATCTGCAGGAGCACGGTGCCTGGCACAAAGGGTGCTCTGAATATTTGCTGCCTGAAAAGGTAAATGAATTCCTAAACTTGTCTCCATTTTTCTTTTTAGAAAAGTGAAGGGGTTATTGACTTCTACTAATGATCAAAAAAAGAATTAAAACAATCATGAGATGAGTGTCCCTTTTTAAAAAAAAAACAAGTGATTAGACTGGCAAAGATTTAAAGGAGCCATTCACAGTACTGACAAAAATATGGACATGGGGATCCTTCCATACTGCTGGTGGGAATGTAAAATGGTATGATTGTATCACCTGCCAAAAAATGAGATTAATTTTGCTTCTTTATTTTGGATATTTGCACTACTTATTCCATTTACTTATTTAATTGCATTAGCTTGAAATTCTGAAATAAATGTAGATGGTAACCATCCTGCCTTATTTCTTTCTTATTGGGCTTGATTCATATTTTATGGTGTCATAGTATGTCTGCTATTAGTTTGTAGTAATTATTTTTATTCTATTCACATAGTTTCTTTCTATCCTTGGTTTTACATAGAGTTTTCCCTAGGAACGACTGTAGGATTTTATCAAATGCCCTTCTAGCATATTTTCTGATTTTCCTCTCTGAATTTGCTAATGTAATATGTAATGAATTATATTGTCAGATCTTCTAATAATGAGCCATTCCTGCCTCATGAAATAGATACTATTTGCTTGTGATATACTATTCTTTTACTATGTCACTGAATTATATTTGCTGACATTTTATTGAGAATTTCAGCATCTCTATTAATAAGGAATATGATCTAGAGCTTTCCTAATTGTACTGGGATGACAAACCTTGGCATGAAGGATGTTCTTTGCTTTAATAAATGATAGAGATAGATGATAGAGATAGAGATAGAGATAGAGATGAGAGAGAGAGAGAGAGAGAGAGAGAGAGAGAGAGAGAGAGAGAGAGAGATGAGTATAAGGAATTGGCTCGTGTAATTATAGAGACTGACAAATTCCACACTTTCAAGGTGAGTCAACAAGATGGAGTTGTTGATTTAGTTTCAGTCCAAGTTTGAAGGCCTTAAACCAGTAAGCCAATCATGTACTTCCAGTCTGAAAGCCAGCAGGCTCAAGCCCCAGGAAGAGTTGCTGTTTTAGTTTGAGTCCAAAAGCAGACAAAAGTTGATATCCCAGTTCAAAGCCATTACACAGTAGGAATTCTCTCTTTCTTGGAGGACAGTCAACCTTTTTGTTCTAATTCAGTCCTTCAACTGATGTGGTGAGGCCCACCAAAATTAGGGATAGCAATCTGCTTTACTCACATTTACCGATTTAAATGTTACTCTCATCCAAAAAAATGTCATAGAAACATTCAGTACACTGTCTGACTGAATATCTGGGCACCCTGTGGCCCAGCCAAATTGACAGGTGAATTTAATTATTACAGTAGTCATGATGCATGTCACCTAGCCCAGACTATGCACTCCCATAGCACACTGTGCCTCATCACGTAAGCACTGATCATACTTATTTTTATTTCATTTTATTTCATGTTGCTTTTTATTTGCTAGTTTGTTGTTAGTCCTCTCTCCTATTTATGCATATCCCTTGGACAGGTTAAACTGGCAGGAAATAAGCCTTGCTGGCCATTATGGCCTTACCATTTAGTTCAGCATTTGTACATATTATATATTAACAAATGGCTTTGAACAAATTAGTTTTCTACCCTTATCACAATCTGATGTTTGCCATAATAAGCTGTGGCTATGTCCCCCTGAGGGCAGAAAATTGTGTGTTACTTATATCTGCATTGATAAGACTGGCTCTGGGACTGGCACACAGTAGGGACTCAAAAGATGATCGTTAAAATGAATTTGTCTAAAGTCAAGCACTGAGTTGAGTTGAGAGCCATTTTCTGCAAGGAGGTACAAGGGAGATGAGAATAATGATGATCTCCGTACGAGATAGGGTGTTTTCATTTGTAAGGGAAAGAAACTCAACTCAAAAAGATTTAATTTAAAAATAAAAAAGAAATGAGATGTTACTGACTAGAGTAACTTAAAAAAAAAACCTAGACACAGAGTTTAGGCAAAGTGGAATCAGGTATGAATAAGATCTCATGAGAACTAGCTATATCTCTATCTTACAGCAGGATCCCAAGTTTTAACACCAGCAGCTGCAGGCTTCCATTCTGAGAGTTTACCACACTCCATAGAAACATTGCTATTTGCCCGAATCATCCTGAAGATGCCTTGCATTGGCTCATCCTTGAATCTTTGGCCAAGCCTGAGTCAAGTGTCTATTTTTAGAAGCTAGGTACAGGATCATCCTTTCCCGAACCTGGCCTAGAATGTGCAAGGGTAGGGGCCATTTTCTGGCCATAAGCACATTACATGGGATAAGAAACCAAGAAAAGCATTTTAAATCTATATGTAACTGCTATATACCCATGAATTCCTGTAATTAAGAACCAGTGTCCCGTTTACAGAAACATCACCCAGGCAGAAATATCAATCTTCATGACTAACTAATATCTGAAGGCAAGGGGTGGGTGTAGTATTTAGCTAATGATAACTCCTATTTCAATCTTTGTGTTCTACTGTTCTCTAGTACCCTGAAACTCTACCTCTCAGTTACTTTGTGTTGCTTGCACCCCTCTCTCCTCTATCTTGAGAAATCACTCAAGCAGCATTGTCCTTTCTCCTCTTTGGACAGCAGGACAAAGAGTAGAATGCATTTTGCCACCTCTTGGTGGCAGTATATTTAAAAGAATAACCACGTGATCTTGAGAGCTTTAATCTTATCTCCACCCAGACACCCTCCCACCCTGGCTCTGAGGCTGAGCATGTGACTCAGATAGGGCCAGTCAGCATACTTTATTCTCTTGGGCTGGTGATTGGTTCAGGGATGAACACATGGTTCACACCAACGGAATAAGACTCAATTCTTGGAATTTGTTTGGAATCTTTGAGGGGAAAAGGCTCTCTTTCCACTGGTGTGGTTAAACTGACAGGAAATAAGCCTGGAGTTACTGGAAGCCATCTGACCACCAAAACACTGCTTGAGAATGAAGCCAATACAGAAGAAAGCAGATTGGGAAGACAGAGTGAGAACAAGTGCTCAGGAACTCCAAGCAGCACCTGCACCCAGCCAGGCCTAAAGCTTTTACCCCTGTACTTGTCCATTGTATGAACCAATAAAAGTCAGTTTTAGTTGCGTTTCCATCACTTACAACTAAAAGACAACAAAGTAACTCTGAGCGGTAACCTATGAATTCATTAGCAACTGATTTTTTGACCCAAATATTCCCCTCTCTCTACTTCCACAGCCTTCAATGCTTCTACCTTTGGGTCCCTAATCCCAAGGTATGGTAATTACCTCTTCTCTTGTCTGTCTTCCCCAAAAGACTGCAGCTACTTGAGGCCAGAAACCTGCCTTTTTCATTTCTGTGCCCTTTAAGCCCAGTCTAGAGTCCAAAATCAACAGTTCCTGGGAACCTACAATATGGTCAGCCTATTCCCAAGGTTAATGCTTCCCACCCCCTTAGGAGGTAGGTATTGTCATTCTCAAGTAACAGGTAGGGAAACTGAGGCAGAGAGTGGACACTTTCTTAGCAATTTAATAAGAGACAGACTCCAGATTTCAACTCAGACCTTTCTGATTTCAAAGCATCATTTGCAGAATGCTTGTTGAATGAATGAATGAATGAATGACTCCAGAAGCTGACCTTGACATTCATCTGAATGAAATTTTAGCTTGTTCTCACCCACAGATCCTGACATTATAGAACCTTAGGAATTTTGCCAGAATGTGTTATGGGGTGTGGAGTTTCTTGGACAGCTGGTCCACAGCTGACTTGGGGCCTCCTTCCCATCACTTCTGGGCTCTCAATCTGCAGCTCCCTGGACTGCTCTTCTGAACAGCTGCCTCCTACCCCTTCCTTCCCTAAACAGTGGCATGCCTTCCTTTTAAAGCAGCTCTCAGGTTGTGTTTTGTTTTGTTCCTCCCTAAATCCCCAAGACCTTAATGCTACTTCCTCTTCATCTAGGACTCCAGAAGACCTCAGCCTCCCTTCTCTGTGGTCTCTTTTCAACACTGCTCTCCTGAGTC
>JAQQSQ010000736.1:0-13884 GCA_028627145.1 Eidolon dupreanum
CAGCTGGGGCCTCGAGCCGACGGCGGCCTCCAAACCACCGAAACAGTTTGCAGCGGACAGTGCCGGCTCTGGCGCCTGCGCTGCTTTACAGTTTTGGGTGTATGCTGCCCCCACCCCATCCCCACCCACCTTTGTTTCTTTCTTGTGCCTCTATTTTATTGGGATGACTAAACCTTTCAACTATGTTAGCAGTAAACACGGCTAATTTACCCCCTGCCTCTTTGAAACAGCTGCTGACAGCTGCACTGTAATTCAGGGAAGGATCTTTGTAGTCGAGCCTACCAAATTCACATGCGTTGTTTGCTTCCATCTCTCCTGCCCGGAGCCCCACACAGCTGCACCAAATATTGACGAGCACCCCTTGTCCCCAGGGCCTGGATGATAAACAGCGAGTCAGTGCTGTAGGCCTGGCAGGGTTTCATTAGCAGACCCAGAGAACGCCAGGGTCCGGAGTGGAGAGAAAAAAACAACACACACGTCAGTACACGGGCCCGAGGACCAGAACCCAATGTCTTCCTTTTATTGCAAAGTCAAAATCCTTTTTATTTTGTCTATTTATACAGAATTTTCGTTGAGGACTGCTCTATGCAATAGCTGAAGGTACATCGGTCTGACTGTTAATAAATAGTCTTAAATAGGAAAACAAGCAGGTCGGAGGGAAGCGAGATCGTCATCCCAAACAAGGGACTCAAGGAGGATCTATAAAAGCACTTCGGACGGACATAAATAGTTTTTGTTTTGTAACAACTATTTACACGTTTCAATGTACAAACGATGCCAACCAGAGGCTGCTGGGTACAAGTGGTGAGAGGATTTGCACCAAGAGGGAGTCACAGAAAACTTCTCCGGATCTGCCAACAGACAAAACGAAACGCAACGACAACAGCGACCCCGCTTTCCAGACAGCGAAGGCTGCAGCCCAAGCCGCCGAAGAAGAAAAAACAAAAGGAAGCAAGAACAGGGCCTCGAAGCTTCCAGGGGCCGACTTTATCACGATGGAGAAGCAGCTCACACGGGAGTGAGCTCCGGGGGCCCCCGGCCCCCTGCTCTTTGTTGCTGAGCACCCCTCCCCACGGCCGGTGCTAACGCTGGAGGCCGGGGCCACACCACGTCGGGGACCCGCCGGCCAAGGCAAGGAAGGTGCTCGCCGAGGGCCACGTCAGGGACACTCTGTTAGGACATCGCTCGCAAAATGACCCGTAGGTCCTTCCGTGCGAGACGCACGTCCAGCCCACCGTACCCCGAGTGACCTGCCATCGTGCTGCAAGGAGTCGGTGGTTTTCAGAGCCCCCAAGATGGGTCTGTAGATGACAAGAGCTGGAGGCCCCGTGGGAGCCCCGAGTTCGGCGCACTGCTATCGGAAGCAACGGACGAGACCACCTGGGGGTGGGTGGAACCCCGCCCGCCCCCGCACGGAGCTGGGTTTCCTCGGTGCTTCTGTAAGTCGGGCTGCACTGGCCAGAGTCCAGGGTCGAGCCGCAAGTTCTGTGCCGAACGCCGTCCTCCTGAGTCTGGCCTTGCGTCGCCGTCCCGGTGTGGAGCGGAGGAGAGGCGCGAGGTACTTGCCGGCGCGCGCGGGTCACTTGTGCCGTCACCGCCCAGCTGAACCACGGACGCGGTTCTCCTTCAAGGTCAGCACGCCCCTCCTCCACGCAGCAACGTGCCCTTGCCCCTTGGCCGCCAGATCCTGGTCTCGGGCAGGTGTGGTGAGCCCCGGGCCTCTGCAAGCCTCGGAACCAAGCCGGACGGAGCGCAGAGGGGCCTCCCCCGGCCACAGCTTCTGTTTACGAAATCAGAGGAAGCCAAGAAATGGGGATAAATTGTTTAGGAAAATATATCTGTAACATCCTAACCATTTTCATTCATTCGTTTTATTGTGACATTTATTACAGGAACTTCCGGTCAGTTTTCCTCTAGCGCAGACACAAACGTGCCCATCCCCTCGCCACGCCCCCTTCCTCCCACTGCTGGGTGGCCCGGCCGAAGGGCACCCCGACTACCCCTGGGAACGAGTCAGTGCATGGCCGAGACTTCACAGCCAATGCTTGTGGCTGTGCAGTTTTTCTTTCTCTATTTTTCTTCCTGTTAGGTTTTGCCTGCTGCAGCTTGTAGAATCTTGTTGGTAGGATGACAATAAGAAACTGATCGAAAGCCGTTTGCCTCTCAAATTCCTTCCCGTCCCTACACCGTCGAAGTCGGGGAGGGGACGGGGAGTTCTCGCCAAGGCGGCCAGTCTGCTGGCTCCTCGCCCGAGGGAGCAGCGGGAGCCGCGGGGCGCTGAGGGACGTGGGATCCAGAAAAACGCGGCCCCAGAGGGCCTGCCTTGCGGGAGGGGCTAGTGGCAGCCGCAGGCCCGGACGACCATGTTCCTGTACTTCTTCAGGATGACGTTGGAGCTGTCGTCGAAGTAGAGGACAGAGATGGCGTTGAGCTGCGTCGGGGCGCAGCAGGGCTTGGGCACCGTTTCCGGGTTGATGAAGTGGACCTGGAACACACAGCGAGACGCGGCCGCGGTGAGGAGCCGCGCACCGCCCCTCCCCGGCCTCCTGACGTCGAGGGGGACACGGACCGCGTGGGCCAAACGGCGGCAGGTGACACGCACGGAGCACGCCCAGTGCGAAGCAGGTCACGCATAGCGGACCCGCCTCTGAGATCATCCCCGTCCCACACCCCGCCTGTCTGGACGTCCGCGGAGCACACGGCTGGGGAGTCGGTGGCCGGTCGGACACGCGGGGCCAGGCCGCCCTCCGTCGCGGGCTGTCCCGTGCGCTGAGGGCTGCTCAACAGCACCCTTGGACGCTACCCACTAGAAACCAGAAGCACCTCCGCCCAAGTCGGGACTTCCTAGATATGTCTCCAGATGTGAAACGCTCCCTGGGGACGAAACCGCCCCAGGCCGAGCACATCTGAGCTCGGCCAGGTCCTGCCCCGCGGCCGGGTCCTGCGGATGAAGTGTGACTGGCACGCAGTGTGCCCGCTCCCTTCCTAGCGTCTCGGCTGCTGCTGCACTCCGTGGCCGGGGCCGAGCGGTGCGACAGAGACCCTGTGACGCTCCGAGTCAGAAATATTTACTACCGGCCCTTTTCAGGGGAAGTTGCTGACCTCTGGGCTAGAGCTGTCCTGTCCAAGAAAAACATAATGCGAGTCACATGCATAATTTTAAAAGTTTTCACAGCTACGTTTAAAAGGATGGGAAACAGGTGGAATTAATTTGAAAAATATGTTTAATTTAATCTAATATTTCAAAAATATTGTCATCTCAATATGTACTTAACATAAAATATCATTAATGAGATATTTCACTCTTTTTTGGTACTGATTCTTCATAACCCAGTGTGTATTTTATATTTATATAAAAACATCTCGATTTAGGCTGGACACGTTTCAAGTGCTCAGCAGCCATTTGTAACAGTGGTCACCACACTGGATGGTGAAGGTCCAGACCGTACGAGACCATTTTGCCTCTCGAGCAATAAAAATAAAAGGAAACGAATGTGGGCAAACGCTTGCGTAGACATCGACAAGAAAGCAGAACATCCAGAGGGTAGAATGAAGAGAGAAACTGGCTGGTTGCTCAGGTTTCTTGCTCCTTCTCACTCATGGGCTTCTATGCACCTTACAGAGGACCAGGGTCAGGGGGCAAAAACTTTGAATGCCACGCGAGTGCTACTGATGAGCGAGCAAGGCCAGGAGTGAGCAATAGGGAGTAGTGGAGACTGAGGAAAAGTCAAGGGAGAAGGCTGCAAACTGACCGCAGCCAACCGAAGCCAGTGTGGTCAGGTGAGCCGAGCGTGCGGGACGGGCCAGGGGCTCAGCTCTGCTTGGCTCTCAGGTGAAACCTCCACGTTCTCACACACCGCGTGTGCCGAGTGAAAGCACGCCGTGGGGACTCTGCCCGCCGGCCCCCCGTCTGTGACCTCTGACACAGACCAGCACACGTCCTAAACTGTTTATCATGGACAATTTCAAACCTTAAAATCTAAACCTTCCCTGATCTCCTTCACCCTTGCATAATTTTAAAGAGAATCCCATACGTCAGCTCATTTCCTCTGGATTTCACTAGGACTCTCTAGAAGGCAGACTACGAAACAGAAGCAGCATCAAAGCTCCGTAACAAACAGAACTGCGGGACCGAGGGATGGCCCCGGATGGTGAGCTGCCTGTCGACGGAAGCATCAAGCCGGAGAGGATGGCCAGTTTTCAGGAAAGGCCCGAATAATGGTCAGGCAGGGAGCTAGGTCACCGAGGTCCTTAAGCCTCAATTCTGAGCTGGAGAACAAAGTCCCTGAATCTTACCGCTATTGCTGATGTTGGTAGAGCAGTAAAAATAACATCTGCTGAGCGTCACCAGCGCTGGGCAGCGTTAGGAGCTTCGATCCCATTGTTACACCGAATTCTCCGATGACCCCATGGACGTTCAACCTGGACTAGCCCCACGGCCACCCAGCTAGTTCTTTACCCTAATGTCCTGCTTGCCATCTTCCTGCTACTTCCTCCCTCTCTAAAGTTGCCTCGTTTGTTGACTTGATTGTTTCCTCCCCTGGGAAATGGGGCCCCGAAGGCAGTGACCACTACCGTGCTGTTCCCTGAGGTGTCGCCAGCTCCCTGTGCTGGATAAACACAGTAAACACCCTGAGTGACTGATCTGCGAAGGTCAAGGCTAGGAGGCAAATCATGAGCTCTGGGAGGGGACAAGCTCTCAAGCCCCCAACCCAGAGGAAGGCCAGGCACTGTGGGGGAGGGGCAGCCTACAGACTTGGAGCAGACACTCCGACCGCCGAGGACAGGTGTCCCCAGACGGAGGGAGGGCCAGCGCCACGTCTCCGTCAGGCGGAGTGACTGCTGCCCACGGTGCCCTTAGGAACCCGTGAAACTGTCATCATTTCTTTTAAAATTAGGAGAAATAAATAAACTTTAGGGCTGAAAATTATATGTCTTTATGCCAATACAGTAGTAAAATATAATTTTTTTAAACCTTCTTTTAATAGAAAAAGAGGCCCTTGAAAGCACACGTGCCCAGGGCCCGTGAAAGTCACGGCGTGGCCTCGGGCAGAGATCTGCTCTGGCCCCAGCTCGGGCGTCTGGCCCTCGCCGGCCACACTCACCAGCGTCTGCACGATGGCGTGGTTGGTGGCATTCATGTAGGAGTTCAGGGGGAAGGCGCACTCCCCCTCACAGTAGTAGGCGGCGTAGCCCTCGGGGGCGATGATCCAGTCCTGTAGGGGCGGGAGAGTGATGGGGTGAGGGCTGCGCCCCACCTTCTGGACCAAACCCTTCCGAACTGGGCCAGACTCGGGGGCTCCCGGAGGTCAGAGGGGGCCCAGACCCTCCAGAGCGGCCCGGGGTCCTGCCGAGGCAGGAGAAACGGGTGACGGCCTTCCCCGGTCCCTACGGGATATAAAATGAGGGAAGGGCCGCTGCAGGGCTGGACTGAGCCCAGGACGGACACGTGAGTGGCTTTATGGGACAGCGGCACAGGGCGGGGTGGCCAGGGGTGGCGCCAACTTTACCCCTACTAGGTGGTAGCACCTAGGCAGTCTACATAAACAACACCTGCACGCCTCAGTTCACCCACCTGGGAGGGAGACTAATGACCCATGACAATGAGAATTACATGGTGGTGCAGATGGCCCAGTGCCCAGCGCCTGCAGCACGTGTGCCGCTCAAAGCAGGGTGCACACCCGCCATGCTCCCACGCTTGCCTTAGGGGCGCGGCAGCACAGAGATGCTGTTCTAGCGATACACACGCCCCTCACCGACTTGAGTCCGCGGCCCCCTCCGGCGGGAGCCCTGGACTCTCGGCCCCTGTCCCTGCTCTAGCTCAAGCTCAGCCCGTGGGTGTTGGCCGAGGTGCGAGGACAGAGTCGAGGGGCGGCTGTGTGCAAAGTGCCCCGAGCGTACATCTGGGCATGATCCCGAGGGAAGAATCTGACTCTCCCCCTCGGCCTGGTGATCTCAGGACAATGGCTGTCCAGGGCTTTTGTGCGCCCCGAGGGCAGGCACGTTATGGTGCTCACCGCGGCATCTCCAGTGCCTAGAGAGGGCCCGGGGTGCCGAGGGCCTCATGGCCCTCAGCCCTTTTCTAGGATTCATTCCCTGCGCTTTGCCCCACTCCATCCAAATGGTTCCAGAGGGGGCAGCCATGTTCCTGTAACATGATCCCACCCCTAAAACAGCTGATTGGTCCAGGAACAAGCACCTGACCCGAGCTGGGCCAATCAGCCCCTTCCCTGGGAATCTGAACGACGGAAGGGGGAGGAGGGACAGACAGGACAGAGACGGGAGCCAGCTCTCCAGGAAGCTGGATTCTAGCCCACAGGCTCGGCCACGTCTGAGAGATGATCCAGCTGCAGGACAGAAATGGGGTTCCCATGGAGAATGAGGTTCAGAGTCCAAGGTGTTTGGGTTCCTGGTTCTAGCTTGAGTCTCGGCCACATTTCTGCTCTTGGGTTTCATGAGGTACTCCGTATCCCTAACCTAAATCCTCCGCCCCAGGCAGGACATTTGATACGGGAGTCTTAACTGACGTAGATGAGAAGCACGACTCACTGCACATGTGGGACACAGCCCGTGGCCGTGGGGAGCCCTGGGAGCCCACACCAGAGGGCCGATCCAGCCATGCCCCCTTACCTGCCAGCCCAGGTCCCGGAAGCTGACGTAGAGCTCATGCTTCTTGCAGGCCTGCCTCTGGTCCGTGCTGCTGTTTTCTGCACGGGCGGGGAAGGGGAGGGGCAGAGTGGGGAGAGGAGCAGGGAATACACACACACTGACGTTTCTCCGGTCTAAGGCCGGGGCGTGAGCGCAATCAAACTCAGACAGCTGGAGGGTGACTTTTCTGACACAACGCCATCCAGGACCTGTAGCCTTAAAACTCATTTCCACCCCAAGCAAAGGGTCATGCCAATGCCCCATCCATCTTCCACACAGTGTTGGCTCACAGGACACTCTGGTCCTTCTGTGGACGCTGGTTTCTTTGATATACATGTGTTGTCCGAGTGCTGACATCTGCCTGAGTCCCCTAAGGGAATCAAAGCCCATCCACACCCCGTAAGGCCCACGGCAGGACGCCGCCCGAGGGACCTGCTTCCAGCCCACCTCACGGTGCTCGCCCCTCCGAAGGGGCATGAAGGGGCACGGACCAAGCCCCCTCTCCACTGCCACCAAGAAGAAACAAGAGGGCAGAAGTCAAAGCCCACTGACCTTCCAGAAAAACGCACTACTGAAGTTTCTGTGAGGAGTGAGAATTATGCACTGGGGTTTTTCAGAAGCGTGTATGTCTGTAGGCATTTGGGTGAGGGATTGAGCATTTGTAAACATGTAGCAGTCTCCGTCTCTCTCTGACACACACACACACACACACACACACACACACGCACGCACGCACGCACCACGGCTGCCTGGAGCCTTGGTCGGTTGGGCCCTGGGTTTCAGCATTAAGCCAAACACCACCGTTCTGCTCTCAGGCAGGCTGGGGTAGTGGCATTCAGGCTGTAGGCTGCTGCTCGCCCGTGCTCTGCTCACGGCAGACACTGCTAACCCGCGTGGTGTTCCTTCTCCCCGAGCCTCCGCACAGCTCCGGGTCTTTACTCAGAGCCCCAAGCAGCTGGCAATGTTGGTGCAGAAAGGGAAGAAAAGGGGTGCTCAAGAAAGAGGCCCCAGCCCCCACACCTCTCCGGTCCTGCTGCATCCACCCCAATGGCATGCGAGCAAGAGGCAAGGCTGCCGCTTCATCCAGCTCCACAAGCCCCTGCCTGACGGCTGACGAGTCACGACGGGTGCTGGGGCTCGGCTCCCACCCCTGAGGGTCACCTGGCGAAGCTGGCTAATTACCAGGGAGTCGGGTCCAAACGTGGTTGGAGAGTGGGAGGTAGAAGGGAGGCAACGAACCCCGCCTCTCAACTCCAAAGCACGCCACGCGAGGGGCAGCGGAAGGCTGGGGGTGGGGGTAGCCCGCTTCACGGCAGGCAGCGTGCTAGAGCATGTGCCCTCCCAATGCTCCAAGGGCTGCCGTGGGCGAGGATTCAACTTGTGTGGCCCTGTGACAGGCGCCCAGCCCATCATGGGAGGTAAAGCACTGCAGATGGGCGGGCATGTGTGTGCTCTCCCTCGCTCTCTCTCTCTCACACACACACACACACGCACGCACACACTCAAACTCAGAGACTCTGGCTCATGAGCCTGTGGCGGGGGGCCCTCGGCATTTTTTTCCTTATCAAACTTCCAGGTGGGGTTTGGATGAGCTTCACACAGGGCCAGGAAGCGGAAGTCCACGGGAGGTAGGCAGGCTCCAGGCCGGGTGGAACGGCTGCTGTGTGGGGCAGCGAGGGCCCCATCCTGGGGGTTACGTAGACGGAGACCGGATGGGGGTGGGTGGGGGTGCAGTGGGGGAAGTCAGGTGTTGGATTCTAAGACTTTGAGGTACCCCGACAGGGCTCCGAGACACAGGGGTCCGTGCTGGGGTGGATTCACCGGCGCTTTGCGCCTGGTTCATGTGGAAAGGCCTCATTGAAGTCTCCCCGCTCTGAGCCTCCCGCCCTGCTCCCTACAGTTCTCAGAGCAGCTGGACGATCAGAACCCCCGCCGTATCACCCCCACGATCACCCCCACCCCGGACCACAGCCTGGAACTGCGTACAGTCTTCCGAATTTGTTTTGGAAGAAGTTCACACTGAAGACGTGGCTCCCAAGAGGACGCCGGATCCTGCTCAGCTGGCCGGCCCCCCTCCCCTCGTCCTGGCCACGCCGCCCTCACAGGGCCTCCCACCTCAGGTCTCTGCACTTGCAGGTCCCGCTGCCTGGAGCCTTCGCGTCGAGCCCACCCAGCCTGGCCTGGTGGGCGCCCGCCCAGGGCTCTCAGCTGCGGAGCCCTCTCTGAACCCCCTCCCCCGAAGACGAGTCCCTTGTCACCATCCCGCAGCTCCCAGGCCTCCTCCCAGGCCTCCTGGTGACCACCTCCTGCTCCTGGCTTCCACCGTGGAACCCCAGCCCCCAGGAGCCCAGTGTGGAGTGGGGCTTCCAACACAGACACAGGGGTTTGTGTGGTTATCATGTCCGCGATCACAGACCCCCTTTGAGAAAAGGATGGATGCACCTTCCAGAAAAAAAAATCCCCACCGGACCCCGCACACAAACTCCGGAGCCACCCGCACCCACTGAGGTCCACACCCGGGGGTCAGGAAGCCCTGCTCCGAAAAACTTCATCAACCAGAGCAACCATCCTTCCCTTCTCCCTCGGAAAGGAAAAGGTACAGGAAGCGGAAATCGACTGGGTGAGGCGGAAGAAGCTCACATAAGGTCATGTGGGGCTGCGGGCTGCTCTGCCACTTCACCGTTGTCTTCTAAATGCCCCTTGTCCCCCTCCCACGCTTCCTTGCCTCCCACCCACCACCCACAGCTCTGGGAGAGGGTGCTGGACAGGCAAAACCTGCATCGAACCAGCATGGAAATTTGCCATGAGTTTCGAATATATTTCACTTTCGGAAATTGTAATTAAAGCTAGGGCAAAGTCCCCGCCACTCCTCCTCCCCACTCCCTAAGCAGCGGCGTCCCCGGGGAAGCTGGCGTGGAGTGCCCCCTGCGAGTTTCCAGGGTTTTCTTTCAGTTACTTGCAGCCACTGCTTTGTCTGCATGGAAACTGACGTGACCGGCATCCTGTCATACTCGCGCTTTGGTACCCGCATTCCTGAACGAGCTTATGACTTGTACACAATCAAGAGGCTGAGTGTTTTGTGGGTTTGGCTTCCTGCGGTATCTGGGGAGCACACGAGCGGATTTCGAGTGGCTCCTGGCTGGGGCCCCGCGGGCCCCGGGGGCTGCGTGGAGCCCTTCCCGCCCCGGCGTACCTGCGACGTTGGCCACCCGCAGGGCTTCCTGGTTCTTGGGCGCCTTGGAGCGGTTCTGGCTGCGCTGCTTGCTGCCCGTGGAGCGGGTGCTGCGGAGGTGGACCTCAGTGGCCTTGAAGAAGGCCACCATGAAGGGCTGCTTGTTCTGGGGCCCGTGCCGCCCGATCAGGCCTGCTAGCTTGGGGTTGATGCTCTGCCCTAGACCGGAAGCAGCCAGATGCACAGAGAAGTGGTCACGGGGGGGGGCGGGAGGGCAGTGTGGGCGGCTGCATTTGTGCCTCGCGGCTCGTTCACGCATTCGCTGTCCGTCTGTCCGGCCTGTACTCATTTGGCACCGACGATGCCAGGTCTGTGAGGGGGAGTCTCACAGAGCGCACCCCTGTGCATGCCGGTGGGGGGCAGGCGGGCAGGAGCACACCGCAGGTGTCCCGTGGCGAAAACACAAAGCGGGGGAGGGAAAGGAGCCGGGCGGGGGTCTGCCGGAGGCCTCGGGCCAGGGCAAGCTGCACTCCCACCTCAGGGGGCAGAGCAGGTCACAGGATCCACCTGGTTTCAAGAGGCGGACGCGATCTTGCTAAGTGCCAAGGCGGGTTGGAGTAGCTGAAAGCGGCCCCAGCGCCTGCCGCCGTCTGCAGGGAGGGGCCGTTTGAGCAGAGCGCCGGTACCGGCGAGGTCTGGGGAGAGGGCATCCCAGCGGAGGGCACCGCCAAGGCGCAGGCCGGGAGGCGGGAGCCAGGCGGGTGGGCCGAGGGGCAGTGAGGAGACTGGACGGCTGCTTAGAGCAGGGGCCGGGGTGAGGAGGGGGCGTCCGAGGGGCAGCGGTGGGGGATGGGCGGGCACAAGCAGCATAAGGTCCTGCGGGCACCAGCCAGCACTCTGCCTCCCCCTGAAGCCACGTCCCCTAGAGCCTCGGGATGTGGCCTCATTTGGAAACAGCATCTTTGCAGATGTGCTTAGTTACGATCTAAGATCGAGTCATATCAGACGAGGGTGGGCCCTTCTCCAATGACTGCTGTCCTAAGAAGAAGGGGCCACGGGGTGACAGACAGACAGACAGACAGACAGAGACACACACACACACGCACAGACACACACACGCATGTGGAAGATGGCCACGGGAAGAGGAAGGCCAAGGAACACCAAAGAGCACCAGGAGCCGGAAGAGGCAGGACGGTGCCCTGGAGCCTCCGGGGGGACGTGCAGCCTGGGACACGCTGATCTCGGACTCCCGGCCCCCGGACTGCGAGAGAACAAAGCTCTTGGTCTAAGACCCCCGGCTTGGGGGACTTCGCTGCTGCAGCCCCAGAACACACCGTCCACATGAAGTGGACGCCGCGGGCCGTTCCTGCTGAGGGGCAACTCGAGTCGTCTGCAAAGGCCACCTCAGGCGGCCCCCCTGGACACTGCACTGCAGGGTCAAGGGACAAAGCCAGAGACCAGGGCGAGGCGACTTGAGCAGTCCGGGGAGGGAAGATGGGGACTGGACCCGGGCGGCGGGAGCAGAGTCGGTCAGAAATGGTCAGATCCCGGATAGTCCATTTTTGAAATCCATCTTTAAAATTGATTTCATGTTTAACGTCTTGTTTAAAAATAACTAAAAAAAAAGCGTACAGGAAGGTCCCATGTGTCCTTCATCCAGTGTCACCCAATGGTCACATAACTGGAGTATAATGTCCAGACCAGGAAAACGACCAACCCCGGATCTATTTCGAGAGGAAAACAGACGGAGTTTGCTGAGGAACCGGACGTAAAAGGCGTGAGCGAGTGAGGTCACACGTGACCCTTGCTCTGGGCCCGAGCACCTGGAGACGGGGCAGCCAGGGCAGGGGGCATGTGGGGCGGGGGGGACAGTGAGCCGGGAGGAGAAGGGCCGTGTGGCTTAGCAGCTGTGCGTGGAACGCCCACCTGACACTCGGGGAAGCGGGTGGGCAGCCGCAGACTGTCCCAGCCTGGGCTTGACCTCTGATCCCGGAAGGAGACAGACTCGGAGCTGAGATGGTCCGGCCCTGTGCCAGCATTCCTGGGTTCAAGTCCCGCCTCTGCCACTCGACGCGTGGATGCTCCTCAGAGCAGAGCTTTGCACGCGGAAAGCGCTCCATGAACGCCGGGGCAGGCAGTGGCCGGGCCGGCGTGGAGACCGGACAAGCGACGTGGCGGGCAGAGCCCGGGCGCCTCTCCACCAGCGAGAGGTCGGGGGCAGGGGGCAGAGGCTGCACAGAAGCACCCGGAGAGGAAGGAACGGGAAGAATCTGCACGCTGGCTGGACAGGAGGGACAGTCAGTCATCGCGCCCTCTGCTCTGCCCGGGGGTCCCATGGGACGGGCGGAGGCCGGGCTGTGGGCTCTGACAACAATGCAGTCCCTGGCCAGTGTGTATTTAACGTCACATCCGGTGGTGATAAGTGTTCCAAAGATGAAAAGCAAGAGACGAGACGAGGAGAGCCCACTCGCGACAGACCAGCTCACAGGGGCTGAATAAGCTGCTGGAGCACGCCCAGCCCGAGAGCGAGGGAACCCAGTTTGAACCCAGGTCACGCTGTGTGACCACGGCAGACATGACGCCTCCGAGTTAGGGGACAGGGGTCAGAGGCCAACGAAAGTGGTGCTCCTGGAGGCCTGGGGCCTATCCACATCTGGAATCAACTTCCCTGGAGCCCCCCAGACGGCCGGGGTCAGGAGACCCGGCCCCCCCGAGGGCCAGGCCAGCACCAGGGGGCTCGCTTCAGTTTTTTAACGACGAGCATTTCAAAGCCCGAACTCCTCATCCACTGTTATTTTCCCTTAAATTAACCCCTCTAACGTTCGCTCTCCTGCATTCTTTAGCAGGGTTTCCCCGAGTTCACCCATCTGTAATGGGAACGGTCCTATAAAAGGAACCATTAAAACTGAGCCCCTAGGATTTGCGTTCCCCCCTGGAAGGCTTTTAGGGCAAAATAAAAATGCCTCGGCTGGAAGTGCGACGCTGCTCCAGGTACGGTGACCCGACGCTGCACGCGGCCACCGTGCCACCGAGCGGGGGGTCGGCGCGGCTAGGCCCAGGGCCCCGCCCCCGCGGCTAAGAGACGGCAACCGAGTGGGAAGTGGGGGGTCTGCACCCTGCTTGGGCCGAGACAGGTGACGCTGCAGCTGGGGCCTCCATTTCCTCATCTGTAAAATGGGGGTGATGCCATTCATCTCACCTATGCACCCTCTCCTTGGTACCCAGCCCGATTTTCATTTTGGCTGCTGTGCCTTAGCCGAACCCCCCCTGGCCATTGGGCGGGGCCGGGGGCCTAATACTCGGCCACACTTGGTGACAGTGATTGGTTCAGGTACGGACACATGACCTAATTCAGTCAAGGAATGAATGGAAGAGAGGCATCCTGGAAGTTTCTGGAAAAGAAACTTCCCACTCGAGCATCCAGAAGCAACCTTCTCTCCCCCTGAGCAGGACTGAAGGAGGAGGGACAGATGGAGCCCCAGAAACAGCCATCATAGTGACAAGTGGATCGTGCTTTCAAATGGTGGCCCCGTGGGAAGTGGAGCAGAGACACACGGGCCGTCTCTGGTGTCACCGCTGAGCCACCGGATCAAACTGGCCCTGAAGCACATTTCTTGTCCCAACCACCAAGACAAATAAACCCCTTGATAATTTAGTCCGAGCTGCTGTTTGGGGGTTGTCCTTGGCCTTTTCTTCGAGGCCTGAGGACTAAGGAACCTGGTAACAAGCCATCCTGGGTGTGGCACAGAGCCGGGACCCGGGGACAGATGTGGGTTAGTCCCCTTCTCTCACTGGGTTTGGGAAAAGATGAAGGTTTTCAGCCTAAAAGCTGAATGACAACACGGTGGACATTTACCTTCAACAAGAGCCAGGAACACAAAAAACTGCGATGAGGTGTCACTTCATTCTAAGATGCCCAGGACAAAGGCGGGCTGTCAGTGAGTGCTGGAGGGTTGCTGAGAAGGTGGAACCCTCCGACAAAGCTGGCGCGATTATGAAAATGGGGCAGACCCCGCAGAAACATCTGGCAGTCCCTTAAAAAGTTAAACGGAGTTCTCGCACGG
>JAQQSQ010000737.1:0-13883 GCA_028627145.1 Eidolon dupreanum
TAAGTTGTATGGACTTTTGAACACAACACCAAGCTAGTCACATTTACAAGGTATAATCGAGTGCAAAATATTTCAAAGACTGAAGCTTGATTCATTGTAGGAGGTAAGGTAATATCCTATAGTCACAGCAACAAGACTAGTCACCTGATTCCTGTGGGATCTTCCTTGATCCCCAAGTGAATCCTGCCAGGTTTTCCTTGTTCTCCGTGTGATTTCCTGGGGATTGCTACATAATTGTCAGGTGACTTACACCTTATTGCTCTTTCCCCATTCTCAAACAAGTATTTTCAAAACACGTCTCATAAACGCTTATTTTCAATATTTCAGCATTGAGTCAAGGATCTTTAACCAATTCCCTCTTGACAGTAGTGGCCTAAGGATCGCCTACAAGAATAGTGTGAGTCTCCCACCAAAACTGTTAATGGTTATGATCAAACGACTCAGCATTTCTGTGACAATACAGCATAATGACGTTTCGAGATTGCACCACTCTAAAGTACCTTCATCATTCAGACTCAGCCTCTAAATTTCGAATGTGGTTAATGGGTGACTGCTGCTTCAATTGCCTACAACAGGTTGCCTGACCACAGAAAAAACCTATAGTGCAGTTACCTAATGACAAGGGTGTGTTCGCTTATACCACTGTCCTCAAGCAAGTCTTCTCATGCAGACATAACCTTTTGATTGAAGGGCTATTAGGTGGCTACGTTACACAGGTACTCTCATTTTCTCAGTGCTTATGCAAATTTTACCAAGGAATGTAGAAGGGTAACTCAAAAGTGAGCACCGTACCCTCACCTCAATTTCATGTGATTTCCGTGTGTTGACCTCAGATCCATTATTTGCTGATCACATGATTCCCCAGAAAAACCTCGTGAATATTGTGAGATTCCCTAATTCTTGTTACGAGATTTCCAGGTGACTTCCACCTCATTACCTCTGCTAGGCTAAAACAAGCCTTTTCAGAATATGTTGAAGAAACTGCCTCAATGTCAGTATCTCAGCTTTCTCTTTATGTTAGTTAAGCCAGACCCTCGTAGAATTTTTAGTCTGTGGTTCGCTATAGAAAAATTCTTAAGCTCTATTCTTTTTGCATGAATAGGTATCCTCAAAATGACTCAGCATTTTTCCCACAATAGAGCAAAATGGCAGCTATTGTTTCAACCACTACCCAGTCGCTTCTTCACAGCACACTCAGCCTCCAATTATTAATGCCACCAATGTGCGACTGTCACAACTACTGCCATAAAGTAAGTTTCCTGACAAACAGTCCAAACCAGAGGTGAATTAAAGTTCATTGACTGCCCACTTATACAGTTGACTTCAAATTAGATTTGTAATGTGGATACAATATTCGTTTGGAGGACAGTTAGGAGGCTGTCTCAGCTACCTTCTGCTCCATGTAGACTGACTTCTCAGTGTTTATGTGAATTTCCTCAAGTGATGTGCACTCATCATTAAAAGGGAGCACTGCATCATCCCAATCTGTCACACAATCTTCCTGTATTTCATATAGTCTAATCTCTTGATGGGTACCAGTTTCCCACAGGCGGTCACATGAACCTATGGTGACTCCCTATGGGCCATACTCCCAAGTTTAACATTGTCTAATTTTGAACAGACTAGTCTAAGGACATACTCACATTACAAACACCCTAGACTCTATGACAGAAACTAATGTGCACTGCATGGCACACAGATCAAAGCCATGAACTCAAACAGAAAATAAAAAAAGACCACTGTTCAGGTAAAAGTACTGTCCTCCCTTCAAATGATGTAGGCTGGATCCCGGGCCCATGACACAAAGCCGGTTTCTTCCTAACACTAATACAATGAAGCCCTGGTCTACAGCCAAAGAGCCTGTTTTCATTGAAATTAGTATAATGGAGACATCCACGAGGCCATCCTCTATTATGGTAAGAATATTTATCGTGAGTAACTAGAACCTTGGCTCAAAGCCTGGACATTCTGTTAGGAGTGACAGTGGTGACTTGGCTTGCTCACCCAATTCTTCACCTATACCAGGAAGTCCAACTAAGACTTCAAGTCACATCATTTCTTCTGTCTTTATCTAACAGATGCTGAAGTGGTGGCCTGGGCCCATGGTTCTAAGCCTGTCTTCCCTGAAAGCATGTTGAGTGTTGTCTGAGGCCCATAGCAACATGCACATCTTTACAGAAAGGAAACTAAAATGGAGATTGAGGCTTGTGACATTAAGTCTGGACTCTCCTTACAGAAATTAGAGTGCAGGTGCAGGCGCATAAGTTCAAGACCATCCAGTTGATAACAGACTAGAAAAACAACTACTCACACTAAACCCAAGGTATCCCCTAAGAACAGAAACTCATGTGAAGTGTTTGACCCTCAAACAAAGCTGACTTCTCAACAAAAAAAGAATGGAGGCCACGGTTCATACCAGCAAAACTGTCTTCTCTTGTTAGGATATGGTGTGGCTACACGGGCCCAAGGCACAAAGCCTCTCTTTACCTAACAAAAAGGACAAGGGAGACTGGGACCCAAGGCACTAAGCCTGTCCTCTCTGAAAACAAGTAGATAGGAGAATTTAACCCACAGGGCTAGCCTATCCTAAAGGAAGAAAATCTTATCTCAAGACCTAGGACCTTGTCTTTTGCCTGCATTTCGAATCAGGAACCAGAGTGCTGACCTTGCTTTGCAGTTACAATCCCTTCCCCTATTTTCAAAAATTAGAAATGAGAAATTGGCCCAAAAGATATCATCTATCTTTCTGAGACAAAGACAGAAGAGATGGCATAAGACCACAGTTCCAAGTCTGTCCTCTGTGAACAGATGTCACCTGGAGTACTAGGCTCACAGCAAAGCCTTCTTTATGGAAGGTAAACTTGATTGGAGACTGTGGAAATCTGCACAAAGCCTGGACCTCGAAAAAAGAACTAGTTGACAGCCCCAGTCTCACAACGTCAAGACCATACCATTGGCAACAAAGTCCAGACAGAAGACCTAGGCCCACAAACACCTAGACTGGCCCTTGCTACCAGAAACTCTTGTGGACCCCTTGGCCTACAGAATCTAGCTGTCATCTCCTAGGAGGAGGAGGAATGGCAACTTGGTTCATGGCTCTAGACTGTCCTCCCTTTAAAGCATCTACGATAGAAATTGAGCCAATGACACCTACCCTGTGTCATCTTAACAGTTCATTCAGCACAACCTGGTCCCACATCACCAATTTTCCTTTTCAAAAATTATTGAAAGGTGACCATACCTTAAAGCTTCAAGCCTTTCTCCTAGTAAGAGAAGGTAGTGTCTGCACTAAGAAAACTGGTACAAAGCCTGGATTGTTCTTTAAAAAACTCGACTGGGAAGCTTGGAATCATGGCCAAGCATTGCTCCTATTTCCAGGGTGTAGAGTGAAGACCTTGGCCCACAGAATCTAGCCTAAGTTACCGTAACGGAACCTTGGGTGGAGGACTCGGCACATGGTAACAACACCTTCTATGTAGGAAAAAAAAAAAGTCGATAGAAGTCCATGGCCTAGGAAACACTCCTCTTCTGAAACTAGGGTATGTTGGGTGGACGTTTGAAAACACGACACCATGCCAGTCTCATTTACAAGGTAAACTCATTTCCAAAACTTTCATGCACTGAAGCCTGGTTAATTGTACGAAGTAAAATGAAAACCTATGGCCACAGCAACAAGAATAGTCATTTGGTATATACTAGATTCCTGTGGTGACTTCCTTGATCCCCATGTGAATCCTACAAGGTGTTCACTTGATCTCCACGTGATTCCCTAGTGATTTCTAAGTGATTTTCAGGTGCCTTACACCTTATTCCTCTTCCTCTATCCTCAAACAAGTGTTTTCAAAACTCGTCTCATAAGCTCTTATTTTCAATATGTCAACATTGAGGCATTGGCCATTAAGCAATTCCGTCTCGACAGTAGTGGCCTAAGGTCCGCATACAAGAATAGTGTGGGAGACCACACGAAGCCGTTAAAATTTACACTCACAATGACTCAGCATTTCTGCTACAACATAATGGTTTTTAGAATTTCTACTAATCTAAAGTAGCTTCGTCATTCAGACTCAGCCTCAAAATTTCAATGTGGTTAATGTGCTTCCACTGCTCCCATTGACTACAAGCAGGTAGCCTGACACAGACGAAACCTTAGGGAATTTAACTATCGATAAGAGTGTTTTAGCCTATACTGCTCTCCTCAAGCAAGTCTTCTCAAGCAGACATGATCTTTTGTTTGAAGGGCTATTAGGTGGCTATGTTACATATATACCCTCATTTTCTCAGGTCCCATGTAAATTTTATCAAGAAATGTAGAAGGGTAACTCAAAAGGGAGCACTACACCATCACCCCAGTTTCACTTGATTTCAGTGTGTTCCACTCAGGGCAATCTCTTGCCAGTCACGTGAATCCAACAAGAAAGCCTTGTGAATATTGCAAGATTCCCTAATTGTTATGAGATTTCCAGGTGACTTCCACCACATTACCTCTGCTAGGCTAAAACAAGCCTTTTCAGAACCCATTGAAGAAACTGCCTAAAGTAAGTATCTTAACTTTCTTTGCATGTTGTTTAAACAAGTCTCGCAGAATTTTTAGTCTGTGGTCTGCTATAGTGAAATTCTTAAGCAGCCGTTCTTCTTGTTATAAAGAGGTATCCTCAAACTGACCAGCATTTTTCCTACAATAGAGCAAAATGGCAGCTATCATTTCAACTGCTTTCCAGTCATTTCTTCACAGCACACTCAGCCTATAATTATCAACACCACCAATGTACAATCACCGCCACCACTGCCATAAAGCAGCTTTCCTGGCAAACTGTCAAAACCAGGGGTGAATTAAAGTTCATTGACTGCCCTCATATACCATTGACTTCAAATTAGATATGTAACGTGGACATGATATTCGATTGGCAGACAGTTAGAAGGCTGTCTCGGCCACTTTCTGCTCCATGTAGACTAATGTCTTCTCAGTATTTAAGTGACTTTTCTCAAGTGATATGCACTCATCATTAAAAAGGAGCACTGCATCATCCCCATCTGTTAAATGATCTCTCTATGGGACATAACCTCAAGGTTAATACTGTTTAATTTGGAACAGACTAGTCTAAGGTCATACTCACATTACCATCATCCTAGACCCTGTGTTAGAAACTAACATGCAGTGCCTGGAACACAGATCAAAGCCATGGACTTTTACAGAAAAGAAAGGAGGCCTCTGGTCAGGGAAAATTACTGTCTTCTCTTCCAATGATGTCGATTGAATCCCAGGCCCATGACACAAAGCCAGTTTCTTTCTAACACTAATACAACAGAGCCCTGGTCTATAGCCAAAAAGCCTGTCTTCATTGAAAATTAGTATATTGGAGACCTTAAATTGTAAGGCTAGCCTCTCCTCTGGTAAGAATATTTTTCTTGAGCAACTAGACCCTTTGCTCCAAGCCTGGACATTCTCTTAGGTGTGAAAGTGGTGATTTGGCTTGCTGCTCCAATACTTCACCTATTCCAGGAGGTTGAGCTGAGAACTCGGACACAGCATTTCTTCTGTCTTTTCCTAGCACAGACTGAAGTGGTGGCCTGGGCCCACGGTCCTAAGCTTGTCTTCCCTGAAAAAATGTAGAGTGTTTTCTTAGGCCCACAGCAACAAGCACATCTTTTCAGAAGGGAAAATGGAATAGAGATTTAGGCTTGTGACATCAAGCCTGGACTCTCCTTACAGGAATTAAATTGAGGACCCAGATGCCGAAGTTCAAGTCCATCCAATTGATAACAGACCAGAAAAACAACTACTCCCTCTAAACCCAAGGTATCTGCTAAGAATAGAAACTAATGTAGAGTTCATGATCCTCAAACAAAGCTGACATCTCAGAAAAAAAGGAAGAATGGGGGCCACCTTTCATACCAACAAAACTGTTTTCACTTGTTAGGATGTGGTGTGGTGACACTGGCCCAAGACACAAAGCCTGTCTTTCCCTAAAAGGACAAGGGAGACTGGGAACCAAAGCACTAAGCTGTCCTCTCTGAAAACAAGAAGACAGTAGAACTGAACCCACAGGGCAAGCCTGTCCTAAAGGAAGAGAATCTTATTTTAAGACCTAGGACCTAGTCTCCTGCCTGCATTGCTAATGAGGAGCCAAACTAAGAACCTTAGTTTGCAGTTGCAACCCCTCCTTCTATTTTCAAGGATTAGAGCTGAGAAATTGGCCCAAAAGATATCTTCTATCTTTCCCAGACAGAGGCTGAAGCGATACAGTAAGCCCACAGTTCCAAGCCTGTCTTCTGTGAACAGATGTTGCCTGGAGTCATAGGCTCACAGAGAAGCCCTTCCATATGGAAGGAAAACAAGAGCAGAGACTGTGGAAATCTGCGACAACCTTGGTTTCCTAAAAGGAACTAGCTAGACAGCCGAGATCCATGATAATTAGAGAAAACTGGCAGTTTTCACAGTGTAAATTCATATGGAATGAGATCAGGCTGCCATGTCATGTAAAGTAATATCAATGCTGATGAGAACTCAAACTTTTGTGATAAACAAGGTGTTATGGAGTTTCCATACTGTGGTTAATGTTGCTATAAGGAGATATAAAATCTGTAAACTTTAGAGAAAGTCTGCAGCACATGTAAAGGAAACAGGTTTTTAACAACTGTGTTCTGTGATCTAGAAGTCTTGTCAACGATTCGGTGCTAGTATTGATGTAAGCTATGAAATCTAATGCGGCACTCTAAGAATGTTAAGGAACAGATTTCACTTCTTAACTGCAGTTCATGTAATGCATTTTTAATTTGAGCAAATTCTTTGTCCCAATGTCCTTGACCAGAGTGAAATTCATACCCAGTCTGACATGACTATTGCTGTTTTAAATGCAACCAGGTTTCAGGATCAAATCCTGGTGGGAAATACGCTTTAGAGATACTTGCTCTGGAATTTATCATCTGAATAGACTGCAGGAGCAGGTTTTAAGATAGTGTCAGCTTCCATGTAGTTTATAGTAGTGGCTCTTTAACAGATGTCCTATGCAATGTTTCTTTGTCAAGCAGAATGGAAAGCCACTGTGTCTTGCATGCAGTGTGACTATTGAATGTCATGAGAAATCGTTATGCTGAGGATGTGATTGTAATCTATGTCCTCAGCAATGTCATTCCAAAACTGAACATTAAATGTGTTGTGGAATGCATATGGAAATGGAAAGCATCTCTCAAAGATGTTTCCAAACAGGCACTGACACAGGAGTGGAGTCTTAATGCTGAAATTCATTATGCTTACTCAGGAAGTGAGTTCACTCTGAGAAAAAGTACTTGAAGCAATGGCCTTGATTTGAACCTCATCCAAGCTACAAGCTTCTGTTTCCTAGCAGTGCTCCAAGTGCATCTTATATGCTAAGTGATACACAGATATTCGGAATTGCCTGTAGTATTGTTTTAAAAGGTGGCTTGACATCTGCAGGGTGTGAAGCAACCTTGGACTCTTCCAATATTTATGAAGTGTGAAAGTGATTAGAGGAAACTGGCAGCTAACATGGTGAAAATAACATACAAAGTGCGATTGGGCTGCCATATGTTGAAAGAGAGTGGAAATGATGAAGAGACCTCAAATTTTGCATTAAGCAATGTGATATGATGTTCCAATATTGTGGTTCACTTGCTTTTTTTGAGAGAATATAGAAAAACTATGAACTTTTGAAAAAGTTTGCAGCACATGTAAAGGAAAGAGGTTTTTGAATCCCTTTGCTTTGTAATCCAGAAGCCCAGCCAACAATTGGGTGCTACTCTTGGTGTATGCTGTGAAGTCTCAGGCAGCACTCTGTGTGGAGGAAAAGATTACAGTTATTATCTGCAATGCGTGTAATTAATTTTTTGATTAGAGTGAGCTCTTTGACCCAGTGTTCTTGACTGGAGTAACATTCAAACAGACTCTTATACAAATGTAGCTTTCCTTATGATGCGAACAGATTTCAGAACTAAGGAGGTGGTGGAAACACTCTTCAAAAATACATACTCTCGAACTTACCATCTGCAGAGACTGCATGAGTAGATACTAATACAGTGGCAGCCAATTTCTGAGCAGTGGTTTCTTAATAGATGTCCTATAGAGTGTTTCTTTGCTATGCATAATGGAAAATCACTGTGTCTAGCCTGTACTGTGACAGTCGAGTGTGTTGAGAAAACTTTCTGTTGAGGATGTGCTTGTAATTTGTGCTCTCAGTAGAATCATTCCATAAATGAACACCAGATATGTTTTGGAATGCATATGGAAATTGAAATTGTAACGCAAAGATGTCTATGGTGAGACACTGATACAGTGGTGGAGGCTTAAAGCTGGGATCTATTACGCTTAATCAGCAAGTTAGATCACTCAGAGGAAAAATGCTTCAGACATTGGCTTTGAATTGAGACATTTCCATGCTAAAGTTTCTGTTTCCCAGTGGTTCTCCAAATGCAACAGATATGTCAACTAATAAATAGATCATCTAATTTGCCTGCAGTATTGCTGTAAGGGGCAACTTGATATCTGCAGTGTGTGAAGCAAACTTGGACTCTTCTAACATCTACAAAGTGTGAAAGCAATTAGAGAAACCTGGCAGTTTTCATAGTGTAAATTCGTACGAAGCAAGAGCAGGTTGCTCTGTATCGTAAATTGAAATTGTAACGCAATTGAAATTGTAGCGTCAATGCTGAAGAAACCTCAAACTTTGCGATAAACAAGGTGATGTGGAGTTTCCATACTGTGGCTTGTACTGCCATGAGGAGGAGACAGAAAATCTGTAAACTTTAGGAAAGTCTGCATCACGTGTAAAGAAAAGAGGTTTTCAATATTTTTTCTTTATAATCCAGAGATGCAGTCAACAATTCCTTGCTGCTAATGGCGTATGCTGTGAAGTCTCAGGTGGCACTCTAACAGTGTAGAGGAAAGGATTACAATTTTTACCTGCAACTCATGTAATACATTTTTGATTTGGGCAAGCTCTCTGCCCCAGTGTTCTTCACCAGAGTGAAATTCATAGTCAGTCTGACATGACTTTTGCTATTTTAGATGTGACCAGGTTTCAGTATCAAAAACTGGTAAGAATTATGCTTTAGAGATACTTGCTCTTGAATATACCATCTGAATAGACTTCAGAAGCAGGTTTTAAGATTGTGTCGGCTTCCATGGTCACATGGGACCGGGTTGTTTTGAATGTACTGTTATGATGATACAAGGTTGGTGCCATTGGCCCTATTTCTATCTTAAATGCTTTAAAAGGAGGCCAGTCTTGAAGCCATGCACCGAATTCTTTATTCTTTCTCCTCCTAGGAGATGACAGCTTGGTTCTGTAGGATAAGGCATCCACAAGAATTTCCGTAAGCAGGGGCCAGGCTGGATGTTTGTGGGCCTCGGTCTTCAAACTGTACATTGTTATCTAATGGATTGTCTTGACATTGTGGCCTGGGCTTTAATGAATTCCTTTTATGTGTTCCAGGCTTGATTTAGTTGTCCACAGTCTCTGTTTTATTTTTTCTTCCCTAAAAAAGTCTTTTGCTTTTATCCTAGGACTCCAGGCAACATCTGTTCACAGAAAACAGGCTCAGAATGTTGGGTTTATGTCACCCTTTCAGTCTATGTCAGAGAGTGTTGGAAGAAGTGCTATGGGCTAATTTTCCAGATTTACTTCCTCAAAATAGGTGTAGAGATTGGAACTGCAAACCAAGGTCAGCACAATGTTTGCTAATAGGAAATACAGGCAAAAGACAAGGTCCTAGTTTTCAAGATAAGACTCAAATTGCATGAGGATTGGCTTGCCCTATGGGTTAAGTTCTGCTATCTACTAATTTTCAGAGAGGATAGGTTTAGTGCCTTGGGTCCCAGTGTCCTTTCTACTTTTTGTTACAAAAGGACAGGCCTTGTGCCTTGTGCTCCTGTCATCAATACATATTCTCACCAGGAAGATGATCTAGTGCTCCTTTTGTACGAATGAGTGCATATCACAGAAAATTCACATCAATACTGAGAAATCATTAGTATGCATGGAAGAGAAGATGGCCAAGACAGACTCTGTATTGACCTCCAATTGAATGTCATGTCTACATTACAAATCTTACTTGAGGTCAACGGTATATGTGGGCATCAATAAACTTTAATTTGCCTCTAGTTTGTTGTCAGGAAAACTGCCTTATGTCTGTGGAGCCAGCAGTCTCACATTGGCGCATAGATAATTGAGCATGAGTGTGCAGTGAGGAAGCAACTGGATAAAGATCGAAACAATAGCTGCCATTTTGCTGTATTATAAAAAAATGCTGAGTCATTTTGAGGGTACTTCTTGATGGTGGAAAGAACGGCTGCCTCAGAATTCCTTTATAGCAAACCTTGGACTACAAATTCTGAGAGGGCCTGGCTTAACTACCACAAAAAGAATACTAAGATATTGACATTGAGACTGTTCCTTCAAAGTATTCTGAAAAGGTTTGTTTAGCCTAGCAAAGTAAAATGAGGTAGAAGTCACCTGGAAATCTCAAAACAAGAATTAGGAAATCTTGCAATATTCATGAGGCTTTTTACAGGATTGAAGTAACCCTCAAGATGAAGGTCTGAGAGCATCGCAGGGAGATCATGTAATATTGGGTCGATGGTATGGCACTCACTTTTGTTACCCTTCTAAATACCTTGCTAAAATTCAGATAAACACTGAGAAAAAGAGAGCACCTGTGTAACATAGCCACCTAACAACCCTTCTAATGAAAGGTAATGTCTGCATAAGAAGATTGAGGACAAAGGTGTAGGATAACAGACAATTGTTGTTAGTTATCTGGCCTTAGGTGTTGTCTGTGGTCAGGCCACCTTCTTGAATGCAATGGGAGTAGCTATCAAACATTAACCATGTTGATAGTTGGAGGCTGAGTCTGCTTGACAAAGCTACTTTAGAGCAGTGGAAACTGTATGTGCCATTTTGCTGTATTGTAGCAAAAATGCTAAGTCATTGTGAGCATAACTCTGAAAGGCTTCATGTGGGACTCCTGAACTCTTCTTATATGTGGACTTTAGGCCACTACTTTCAAGAGTGAATTGCTAAATGGCCAATGCCTGGATACTGAAATTCCGAAAATAAGATTTACGAGATGAGTTTTTAAAACACTTGTTTGAGAATAGGGGAAGAAGAATAAGGTGGAAGTTACATAAAAATCACTTAGAAATCACTAGAGAATCACATGGAGTTCAAGTGAACACCTTGCAGGATTCACATAGGGATCATGGAATAACCCGCAGGAATTTAGTGTCTACCAGATGATGAGCCTTATTGCTGTGTTCATAGGTTTTCACTTTACTTCATAGAATGAACCATGCTTCAGAGCATGAAACATTTTCAAATGAGTTTCCAGTGTAAATGAGACCGGCGTGGTATTGTGTTTTCAAACATCCACCTAACTTACCCTAGTTCCAGCAGAGGAATGTGGCCTAGGCCATAGACTTCCATTGACTTTTTTTTTTCCTACCAAGAAGGTCTTGTTACCATGTGCCAAGTCCTTCACCAAAGTATCCGTTATGTAAAGTTAAATGTAAATCTGTGGGCCAAGGTCTCCATTTTACTTCCAGGTAATAAGAGTCATGTTTGGTCATGGTTCCAAACTTCTCAACTGAGTTTTTTAAAATACAGTCCATGCTTTGTTCTAGGTTTCTTAGTACCCACACTAACTTCTCTCACCAGGCGAAAGACCTGATGCTGTAAGGTGGTCATCTTTCAATAATTTTCAAAAAGAAAAATTGGTGATGTGGGATGAGGTTTTGCTGAATGTACTATTAAGACGACACTGGTTTGGTGACATTGGCCTAAATTGCTACTGTAAATGCTTTAAAGGGAGGCCAACACTGGAACCACAAACAGTCCTTCATTCTTCCTCTTTCTAAAAGATAACAGCTTGGTTCTATTAGGCAAGGTGTTTATGGGCCTAGGTTTTCAGTCTGCAATTTGTTACCAGTTGGATGATCTTGATGTTGTGGGGTTGGGGCTGTCTCCTAGCTCCTTTGAGGAAGTTCAGGTTTGGTGCAGATTTCCATTCTCTGTTCTTGTTTTCCTTCCATAAGGAAGGCTTTTGCTGTGAGCTGAGGATTCCAGGTGACATCTGTTCACAGAGGACAGGCTTAGAACTGCAGGCTTACTCCAAACCTTCAACCTCTATCTGGAAAAATAGAAGATAACTTTTGGGCCAATTTCTCAGCTCTAATTCTTGTAAATAGGAGTAGGGATTGGAACTGCCAACCAAGGTTGGCACTCTGGTTCCTGATTAGAAATGCAGGCAGGAGACAAGGTCCTAGGTCTCGAGATCAGATACTCTTTCTTTAGGACAGGCTTGCCCTGTGGGTAAAGTTCTCCTATTTGCACCCTCAGGCTCAATTATTAAGGCTGCCAGCGTACGACTGCTGCCTCCATGGACATAAGGCAGTTAATCTGACAAACAGACAAAAGAAAGGGCGAATAAAGAACATAGATTGCCTGCATACACCGTTGACCTCGAGTAAGATTTCTAATGCAGACATGACTTTCTATTGGAGGTCTGTACCAAGTCTGTCTCGGTCACTTTCTGTTCCATGCATTCTATTGATTTTTCAGTGTTGATGTGAATTTTCTATTGATATGTACTCTTCACTACAAAGGGAGCACTCCATCATTTTACCTTGTGAGGATGTGGATTGATGACATGGGGCCAAGGCACAAGGCCTGTTTTTCCTAACAAAAAGTAAAAGGAAGACTGGGACCTAAGGCACAAAGCCTGTCCTCTCTGAATACTAGTAGATAGGAGAAACTAACACAGAGGGCGAGCCTGTCCTCATGTAATTTAAGTCTTATGTTGAAACCTAGGACCTTGTCTCTTGCCTACATTTCCTATTAGAAACCAGTGTGCTGACCTTGGTTTGCAGTTCCAGTCCCTACCCCTATTTCCAGGAAGTAGATCTGAGAAAATAGCCCACAGCATTTCTTCTGACTCTCAGCGACATAGACTGAAAGAGTGGCGTAAGCCCACAGTACCAAGCCTCTGCTCTGTGAACAAATGTTGCCTGGAATCGCAGGCTCAAAGCAAAAGCCTTCTTTGTGGAATAAAGAAGAAAACGGAGATTGTGGAAATATGAACCATGCCTGGACTTTCTAAAAGAAACTAACTGACAGCCCTAGGCCCACAACATTAAGACCATCCAATTGGTAAAAATGTCCAGTCTGAAGAGCAAGTGTGCCATCATCCAGCCTGGCCCCTGCTACCTAAAAACACCTGTGGACACCTTGGCCTACAGAACCAAGCTGTCATCTCCTAGGATGAGGAAAAATGGAGGCCTCAGTTCACGACCCCATGACTGTCCTCCCTTTAAAGCATTTACAATAAGAAATTGGCCAATCACACCGAACCTGGGTTATCATACAGTATATTCAGCACAACCTTGTAACATGGCAACTATTTTCCTTTTAGACAATGATCAAAAGGTGACCAGACCTTACAGCACCAAGTCTTTCCCCTGGTAAAAGAATAAAACATAGTTTGGGCACTGAGAAATCTGGCACAAAACCTGAAATGTTTTGTAAGGAATTCGATTGGGGAACCTGTTAGCTCAGCTCAGCATTGCTCCTATTTCCATGAGATAGAGTGGAGACCTTGGTGCACAGAATCTACTCTAATTTTAATTCAGAGTTCTTTACATAGAGGACTTGGCACATGGTCAAAAGACCTTCTTCTTGGTAAAAGGAAAAAAGTCAATGGAAGTTCATGTCCCACCACCCAGTTCTATGCTGGAAGTAGGTTAAATTGGACATCTGAAAACACAATACCATGCTGGTCTCATTTACAGGGTACACCCGAGTGCAAAACATTTCAAAGACTGAAAGAGGTAAGGTGGAAACCTACAGAGACAGAAACAAGACTAGTCACTGGTA
>JAQQSQ010000738.1:0-13880 GCA_028627145.1 Eidolon dupreanum
CGAACGTCTTAGCATAAAGGTGTTTCATTCACTTTTCTCCGGCCTGGACGAGCCCAGGAGTCGGTGGCACTCATACGGTAGAGCTGGGGCTCAGTGACCGCGGGACAGGCCAGCATGGGTCACACGTTTATTCACAGACCACAGCTGGCCCCCAGAACGCTTAGACATTTTGACTCTGGAAAACGGATGAAAGTGGTTTTGTTTCCCTGCAGACATGGCTAAGGAAAATAGAAATACTCACATGTCCGCAAGACTAGAGGTCATGGTGACTTTGGACGACTTTCTAATCTGTTTGTCAAAGTGCCTTCCTGCCAAGAAAGGTGAAGGCTTAAAAAACACCAGAAAAGCATTTTTTTAATATTTTTTAATGATGGCAAAGAAGAAAGTTAACCTGGAGCCTAAAGCGTTTTATAAAACATTTGTCAAATAAAGGAAGAAAGTAAGTCCAGACCTGCAGGATCTCACCTGCGGCTTGCTGAGCAGCGTGGGGGAGCGGAAGTCACGTGACACCGGCTGCGTGCGCCGCCATTGGCCCCATGGCGCTCCTGCAGGCTGGGAGCATGCTTCCTGTTTCTCATCACCCCAGTGCTCTCCTTGCAAGCAGTCCCAAGGAAGGAGGTGCCAAGCAAAGAGAACGCTTTGTCGGGAGGAACACCCTGGATCTTCCTTCTGTCCCCTGCGGTCTGTGAACAGCAGAGCCGGAAACGCCACGCCCAGTGTCATGGGTAAGCCCTCCACGTCAGCGCTTCTCCTCCAGGCTTGCTGATCTGGGGCTGGACCAGTCCTCGTCATGGGGTCGGTCCTGTGCAGTGCAGGGTGTCGAGAAGCATCTCTGGCCTCCACCCACTAAACGCCAGTAGCACCACTCCCTCCCAGTTATGACAACCAAAAATGTCTCCAGACGTTGCCTGATGTACCGTGGCGGGGGAGGGGGGGGGGCGGTGGCTGGAATCTTCCTCAGTAGAGAACCATTTGTCTGGGCTGGAGCAGTCTGCCATTCTGCCCTACTTCTGGGCTGCAGTGGTCAAGGAAAACTTTCTGCTTTGGAAACCAGATGGGAAAAATCACTTAACTAAACACTAACTGTCCACTATATATATATATATATATATATATATATATATATATATATATATATATATATATGCATATACACATTTTTTTTTTTGACTTCCAACAAAAAGACAGTTCAGTTTAGTACAGCCATGAAGAATATAAAATGCAGCCTGGCGATGGGGTTTCTAAGCCAGATTTGGCCTCCCTGGCTTCAAAGATCATGAAACCTCTCATTTGTACTCCACAAAGCAGCAATTTCTCACAAGGATATGTTCCTTTGACTCTCTTTTAAAAGTCAAGTACAGCTTGGCAACCACAGAGTACAGAAAATATAGGCTTTCTACAAGAAGCAATTATTCAAAACCCAAAGACCAAAAAAAAAAAAAAAAAAAAAAAAGCCTGTCAAATCGTGTCAGTTACAACACATAAGACAACTGGATTCCTTCACTTAGAAGCAATGGAACAATGATCTGGGTTTGTTTGTACTTGCTGACTTTGATTATTTCTTAGAGGCATAACCCAAGCTGTCTAAAACTGTTGACACTGGGTTACTGACCTTTTAATTTAAAAACAAGAAGGTCCAGGTTTAGCATTTAGGCTTTTACTTTAAATGTTCACCAATCATTACATCCTTAATTAGACCTTGTGCTGGAATGTACCAAAATGTGCCTCCTATATCACTTACAGGGACTGCAGAAGCCACGAGAAAACGGAACACTTCAGCAATGGTAAGATTTTTCTGGGTTGGCATAGGAAAACTCAGTTCATGGACTATAAATCAGCAACCCCACACTCTTAATTTCCACCCTTCACATGTAGTGTGATTATACACGTGTGCTGTACAAGCTTCAAGTCAAAACCCGGGGTTTGTTTGCCAGAAGGAAGCCAAACCTTCAATTCCGTGGTTACTGCCACCGAGGGATGTAATTACACAGCTAATATCATCTTTCTACTAAAGAAGAGGAAAAAGGATCGATCTTCATGGCAAGTGTTCATGTGAATTAACCATTTTAGGTTTAATTCCAAGGCTAATATCAAATCCCTAAGGAATTCATCATCAAACTTTCACAAGTGAAAAGCTAAGCAACTGATAGTAACATTAACATGTTTATAATGTATCTTCTTCAGTGTATTAAATGTCAGCTTCAGAAATGTTCCCCCAAACACTCCCTCCCATGTTATTAAAGGAATTTTGCTTAAAATAAACCAATTTTAATTGTAACCTTCACGTACACGGCAGAATCAGGAGAGTTCAGGCATTTGGTGAACTGTTGGTTTTCTTCACTGGGTCTCAAGGAATCAACGTTAGCATTTTTCTGTGCCTGATGGCAGGCACAGAAACTGTTTCATTAGAAGGCCCAAATGGGATATTTACTGGGAAGTCTGGGGTATGTGGTATTTGCTTTGCGATGCAAAAACTAATTCCTAAGAAGCAAATTAAGCATTTAGAATTATAGGAACTTCATAAATGGATCACATCAGGTCTTTTGGTCCATTAATATCCTCCTACGTCACTATCATACAAATAAATGTGCTAAAAAACTGAGAACTAAGGAGAAGATTGTTCCAAATGAGCAGTTTCTCACGAAAAACCATCCCCGTTAAGACGTTCTCAGTCTGAGGCATTCTAGCATTTTCCTTTCTTACTCTTGGTCATTGCCGTCACACGAGCTGACACTAACATGCCTCAGCATAACTTTATCCATGTGTGAGCCCACAAAAACATGTTTCTTAAAAAGTTAAACATGGAGTTACCATATGACTCAGCAATTGCGCCCCTAGGTGTGTATCCAAGAGAAATAAAAACGTATTTATCTAAGACTTGTACATGAATAGTCATCGCAGCATTATTCATAGTAGCCAAGAACTGAAAGCAGTCCAAATGTCCATCAACTGATGAACGAATAAAGAAATCGTAGCCTATCTATACGCTGGAATATTATTCAGCTATAAAAAGAAATAAATGCCTGATACATGTTAGTATGTCGAGGAACCTCAGAAACATTTGCTAAGTGAAAGAAGCCAGTCACCAAAGCCACCACCTAGTACATGGTTCCGTTTATATGAGATGTCCAAAAAAAAAATGAGTTCAAGTATAAATAATTTCCCCAAAATATAAGTGATTTACTATGTAAATTTAGCACCACGCCTAACATCAATTTTAAATTCACTTCCTTAAATACATTACTTTCTTGAACCGAAGTGAGACCGGCAAGCATGTTTACCAGACTCTACCAAACAAGGCACTGATGTCCAATACGAAACTTCAGATATTGTAACAAAAAAATTAAAACGAACTCTTCTTAAAGAGATAACACCATTAATTTCTATCTTCTAAAATGTTTGCTCCAAATTCTAACTACTATTTCTTAAACTTCTCAACTGGGGACTCTTCTTCAATTACGTGAGGAGAAATGAAACGTTAAGCATTTCAAAGTCTCCCTGAATTATCAAAGAACAAAAAATAAATCCCAAATTGCTTTTTAAGTGTGAAATGTGTTTTTCCCCCACTCTCGGTTAAAAAAATGGCTACAGAAATTCTACTCAGATTTTCCAAGCTATAAATATCTCTCGAGCGAGGACTAGGTAAGGGCATTTTAGCCTTGAAGAACATCTTTGTCAGAAAAACATCACTGAAGGAATTGGGGGGTTGTGATGGCCATCTGTGTGTTGCCTTGGCCGCAGATGTCATTGCTGGAAACCAGAAGTGGTAATGTAAGATCATTAACAAAGAAACAAAAGAGAAAGAAACAAACAAAATCTTAAAAAAATGCACACAATCTAATCAAGTCCAACAAAAGCAATATGCATCAAGTCTATTGATTTAAATGCTTTGGCTCAGTGATTCTGTTTTTAGAAATTTATCCTAAAGAAAAGCAAACCACTGCAATGTGATTTATAATAGCAAAAGACTTTGGGCAACCTCAACGTGCAGCAAAAGGGATTGATTAATTAAATTATGCTACAGCCTTTTGATGGAATGTTACATCTCCATAAAGATAAGCTATAAAAGACATGGAAATTGTACTGACAATATAATATTAATGGAGAAAGAATAAAAATATATGTATACTATAATAATTAAGCAAGTAAATGTATGTATATGATAAAGGACTAGAAGGAATGACATAAAAGTATAGATTATTGTTCTAGCATAGAGGGCCTATTCGCCTCCTCCACGCTCTCAAACTGCTGAAATGTTAACACTTTCATCCTCAACACAGCAAGGAGTCTGTCTGTGATGGTTAATTCGATGTGCCAACTTGTCGAGACATGATTTCCAGATATGTGGTCAAACATTATTCTAGGTGTTTTCTGTGAAGGTATTTTTTAGAGGAGAACATTTTCATCAATAGACTTTGGGTAAAGCAGATTACCCTCTGTAATGTGGTGGAATTCATCCAACCAGTCGAAAGTCTTAACAGAAAAAGAGATCGATCTCCCCCTAGCAAGAGGGAACTCTGTCAGCAGATGGCCTTTAGACTCAAGCTGCAATATCAGCTCTTCCCTGGGTCTCCAAACTGCCAGCCTACCCTGCATATTTTGGACTTGCCAGTCTCTACAATTGCGTGAGCCAATTCTTTAAAATTAATCAATTTCCCTCTCACCTTCTCGCTCATACACACACACAAACACATACACAGATATAATATTTATATAGAGAGTGGAAATTGAAGTAATTACTGTGACTTTATATTGAATCAGTAAGTCACCTGTAGATATAAAAGTTGAGATGTCGCTGGAGAACATAACGAGCAACTTCATTGGTGCCCTCAGGTGTGCAGCGAAGGATCTTAGGTCAGGTGACCCAGGTATATATATAAATGATACTGTACATGTTACATATGTACACATATAGTACATATATAGCACATATAGTGCATATGCATATATACTTGATGATTATATATAGAAATAAAGTAGAGAGGGGAAGGAAGAGAGAAAGAAAGAGGGATCCTATTGGTTGTTTCTCTGCTGAAGCCTGACACAGAGTCCTACTTCATAAATGTTCCATGTGGTGTCACAGGGCACATAGTAGACATTCTGAGGACATTTGCTAACTGAAGGAGAAGGGGGTGAACTACTCGGGTGCTGGAATGGAGCCCTATTAGGCCAGTTGTTCAGATCCTAAATTCATATAAATTAAAATACATGCAAAATTGTCAAATTTACAGACTCACAGAGTTCCTGTCTCTTTATATGTAAATGTCTTGTTAGAATTTAAATGTTTATTAAAAAATAATTTTGCATCTACGGCCATGCCACCCCGAACACACCTGATCTAGTAAGCTAAGCAGGGTCAGGCCTGGTTAGTACTTGGATGTGTGACCACCTAGGAAGACCAGGTGCTATAGGTGTAAAAAATAATAAAATAAAATAAAATAAAATAAAATAAAATAAAATAAAATAAAATAAAATAAAATAAAATAAAATAAAGTAAAGTAAAGTAAAATATAAAATAAAATAAAGTAAAATAAAATAAAATATAAAAAAATAATAAATAAATAAATAATTTTCCCGTTTCGCTTTATATGCCTGGTTCCCCCGATCTAAGATCGTTCACTGCACACCTGAGCACACGAGTGAAGTTGCTCGTTATGTCCCCCAGTGACATTGCAACTTTTATATTTACAAATGACTTACTGATTCAATATGAAGTCACAGCAGTTACTTTGATTTTCACTTTCCATATAAACATCTAGAGTATAAAAACAGTATGTCCATTGTTTCTCTAATGTGGGATTAATATTTAGTCTGCCATAGACCAGACTGCTGTCTCTTTTAAGTGTCTTTTCTGATGAACCATATTAACCACTAGTATGTTTTTAAAAATTCTCATTTTCAAGACACATAATAGGTTATGTTTGAGTTACTATTTAATTTTCTGCCCCTAATTTTTGGAGAGTCTAATCCTGTAGTTTTGTCCAATTCATACATTACTGATATTAAAAAATGTTTGCCCTTAGAAAGTTTTTCTTCTAATGGGAAAAATAAAAGATCTGATTTTGACACAACTATTACACACACACACTCACACACGGAACACAAATTGGTTTAAATTAGCAGAATGGATTCAAAGCACACTGACTACTGTTTTAACACATTTTTGTTGAAATGGATAATTTCTGATTTAAATGATCAAACTGCCTAATTGTTCACTAATGTAAAAGCAGCTTACCAACAGGTATCCAAATCTTGGATCCCAGGAGGGCAGCCCTGCCAGAAAAAGGGCATCATCATAAAGCCTCATTTGAGGCTCAGGATTTAAATTCAAGAGTCATCTCCTTCAGAGGACTTGTGCAAGCAGAGAGCGCATTAGAGCAGTCTGATGTAAGGTCACATCACAGTGATGCTCTGAGGAAGTGGGTCTCTGGATGAATGACATTAGAAAAACCAGCAGTGCACTAACTCCCCAGGAACACAAATCCTACAACATGGCCCAATGAGACGGCATCGTTGCAAAGTGCCAAATAGCCATTTCCGACCTCAAGCTGGTCTTGCATCACTTCCCTCTCAGGGAGCTGAAGTAAGTCCATTAACCTCAACCATCAGCTCACCTTCCTTAAGCCACCTCTGCTACTCGATCAGGGATTCTTAACCCTAACTGCAGTCATCGCACTGCATTGCTCTGGGAGCCTTTTAGAACACTGATTCCTGAGCCCTATCTCAGACTGAGTAAGTCAGAATAGACAGGGATGGGGCCGGGGCTGATGGTAATATACTGATTGTAATATACAGTCAGGTAAAATGAACACAAAGAGCCACAAGACAGAGGGGCTTTCTGAAGCAGGTCGTGACAATTCGTTGAAACAAAGCTTCTCCTCTGCAAGGGGCCCGCAAATAAATCCAGGCCACGTGCCTCACTGCCCAGATAACGGAGAGGCGCTGGGCTCCTGAGGTGTATCCACTGCACCCCAAAGGTCCTTTTCTAAAATGACAAACCTTCCAAAGAATTCTCTAGAGGTTCACGTGCGCAACAGTTGAAACTATGTTGTGTTGGTTTTTTTTTTCCTGAAAACACATGTGTCCTTTTGTTTCACGGTCTCACTTGGCACCAACGACCCAGTTCATTTGCCCATCAGATTAGCTCGAATTACATGCTTTTCCTGCTCCTACAAGCTAATGCAAGAGACCTACAATTAACTGTGGGCTGGTTTAAGCCCTAAATGGAACTAATGTCTGCCCCAACCAAATGCCTCAGGACTCGCTTTTTTTTCTCTATAAATTGCTATTTTTGTAGGCTGTCTTCCAGAAGTTGAGCCCCAAAACAAGTTGGAATTGTAAGTCTCCTAGAATCTACTCACAATAATTATTGAATCCTTGCCACTCACACTCTCTCTGAAAGCGTAGCAAAATGCACAATATTGTCCTTGCAGTGGAAGGCAGAATTGCCACTCATAACGTCATCTCATTCAAGTTCATATAACAGAAGTGAGAGGAAACCACCAACACCTCTGCCTTCCATGAGCAGATATTTATGTCAAGACAGAGGGAGCCATAATATCGCCTGCCTTTGTATCTGCAAATTGAAGAGCTGATTCATTTCTAAAGAAAAACAAATCTATTTGGCACTCAAGTTGAGAATACCAAGAAGGTTAGAAAATTCCCACACCATGAGTTCTAAAAGGAGGACAGAGAACACAAATTTGATCTGGCTGGTTAAATTTTACAAACCTCAGAAAGAGAAAACGATGACTGGGTAACAAGCATGATTCTTACTTATGGGTCTCCATGGAAAAGTAGCATAACATCGGTATTACATTACCTTTCCTCCCCATCAGCGATGAGTTACACACTATGTCAGCCCCTGAGAGGGACAATCAGATAAAACCCTACCGAGTGCCTGTGGAATTTGCTGCTCCTGGCGTCGGGACTGAAAAAGCAAGAATGAATTCAGCAGAGCCGATTCCTCTGAAGGTGGGAATGTAGGGGAGAAAGCACCTATGTAACCCATCCATAGAGCTGCTGGCTCCTTTTCTCCATAGATCACATTTCCCCTGACTGCTCGCATAAAGGAGCCGACGAGGCCCTCGATAATAGGAACTGGAAGTGGAAAGCAGGGGCCTGAACTTATGACTTCGCTTGCCTGACTCTGAAGCCACATCTTCTAGAATGACTCTGATGGAACAAGTTGTATCCATTACTTCACCTGAGAGTCAGACTCTTCGGCTGACATCCTTAATGGTCAAATTAGACCACTATTTCCTTGAGCTCAACTTTCATTCTTGAACAAATCATACTGGTTGGGAAAATGTTGGATTATACTGAGAGTCAAGAATTCCATTTGGTGCTAAAGAAACAAACACCTTTGTGCTATTTGAAAAGTATCCATTCTTCTCCCATGTTCTCCAATGAAATGTATCTTCCTAACCACCCTTGCCCAGGAAGCATGGTTTGTGTTCTAAATAATCTTATTGTCTCCTCCGTGTATATATGACTATTTTCAAATAAGTGTAGATGATGTCATAACAATAACATACAAATTTATTTAAAGGCATTTCTTAATTTAAAGCAGCTTCCGACATTATGCATTTCAGCAACATTGGGTATTAAATATACAACTACGGTCTGTGAGCACCTGCAAACTTTCAGACATTATATACAGAATCATCATGTCTGGAATCACTAACCTAGAAGACCATCCAAGTTCACTATCATCTGAAATCACTTTCAGAGCCTCATAATATACTTTTAAGAGGTGTTTTTCCCCCCATGCAAAATGCTACAGCTTATCATCCTATTCCATATATTGGTAGTGATAAATCATAACAATTGAAATAATGATGACCTGCCCAACGGTGTGGAGGTCATGTACTGGGGGCATCTAGTTCTCCAATTCTCCCATGTGTCATTTTGATAAGGTCAAGGTCACTTTTGCCTAGGTAAGAACTTTGGAGTCGAGCTGTGCAGGTTTAAATCCCAGCCCTCCCTCTCACTGGTTGTATAGCCTTAGGTGACTGACGTACCCTCTCGCAGTCAGGATGCTCACCTGGAAAACGGACCCCCCAACCAGTGCCGTGGGCCATGGAAGGCCTCAGTCCCCAGGCCTTGCCAAATGCTTGCCATCCCTATTGGCTGTTCTTCTTACACATCCCTTCCATCAGTTGGGCTACGGCCCGTACACTCCTTCACAGACCCTTTTAGAAACTTCGCCAAGCCAGGCACCGGCCCAGAGCACTGCTCTGATGCTACCTCTTCTAAACACTTTTCACATTTCATATTTTGTTTCTTCTCTCACCTTCCACATTTCCAAGTCCAGGTGCATATCTGCTCACTATACAATGCCGAAGGGTTCTGGATCCTTGTCTATGAGCCCTTCCCCCTCTTGCCCAGGTAGAGAGTACAGAATATGCTCCCAAGTTGCCTGTAAAGATGTAGTTAACCAAAGCCTGCATGTGTGTGCACGTGCACACGCACACACACACGCACACCCATCTAGGTACACATCAGAGACCTGTCAGCAGGTAATTATCTTTCATGCTGATGGCTCTGAATTGCTGGGCGCTTTCCAGCTGCATTCACTCTTCAAGCTTCGCTTCCTGTCCTTGCATCTGTTTCTGAATCCAGGAGCCCCAGGGCAGCAGACCTGCTCAGCACTTCCAGTCTTGCCTCTTCTTGCCCCTATAAAGAATTGCTGCCCTGAGCTATACAATTTCCAGAGCAAACATGAAAGATACTTTACAACCCAACCCTGACCAGGAGCAGAATTGAGCTATCTTTCTGTAAAGTCGGTCCAACTGTTGTCTTATTCATTTGTATTTTATTGGCCAAACATTGCTTGTCCAGACACAGCGAAGCTATTTTTACCCAGACTGTCACTTTGCAGAAAAGGCAGGAGATGCGACCTGGGCCGGTGTGGTATCATCTAACGTGGGGGTTGAGAGCTTGGTGAGCTCTCATGGGATCCTCCCCACCCCTCTCTTATCTGCTCCATGTTGTCCTCCCTGCACAGAGGAATACCCTGGGGGTGGGTGGAAGGAGAGGTTATGTGGCGGAATTCCTAGGAAGAGAGAACTATTTCAATGTGCACTTCCTGAGGGAACAGTAGAAAAGGACAAAGTAGGGGATGAAGTTAAGTGGTTCTGCAGAGTTGGCCTGACACCCAGGAAACGCTAGTCGAATCACGAATTACGTCACAGTTTTGGTCCCCAGGAATCTGTAGGCCCTCTGCATTTGCACGATGGTTTAACGCCTCCAAATTTGACCTTGTTATGGGAGCATTGTTCTCATTTAGCACTTTGAAGATAATGTATAATTTTAAAACCAGCGTGTGAGTACATTATAACTATTTTGAAATCCCATATGGTAAAATTCATTCAAAACCCTTTTTTGTGTGTGACTCCCCCACTCTCTCTTCTCCTCCCAGTTCCCCAAATAACCAACCAAATGAGCATTGTTTTTTCATGCTTTCAGCAATCTCTGCTAAAAAGCTGATGTGTGTTCATGACAAATACACCCCTGTGGCTACTTGCAAGAGAAACAAACCCCAGCATGAAAATACCAAGGCTTTCCTCTTTTCTTATGTAAATAAATCTCCAGATGGCTCATTTGTAAGACTGTGTTTACTAATTCTTGTTTTCTTTCTAGACAATCTGTTCCCAGTAACCATTCTATCATTGAAACTGGAGGTAAAGCTTACAATTTCATTTCATGGGAAGTCTATGAGAAGACTTGGTTTATGGAGGTAGAATAGTACCAACGCCACACACACAACAAACTCTCAGGAAGGACTAGCAATCCTTGTGCTATTGTTATTCTTGTTGGATAGGAGATATTTTAATTAGAGTCAGAAGAGATTAATTAATTTCAGACTTGTTAAAATATCAATGCTGGAAGAGACCACAGGCTCATCTAGTCCAGGAATAAAAATTTGTGCCAAGCATACACTTCCACTTTCTCCCATCTTGTGCCCATGGCAAACATCGCCAATTACAGAATCCCTTCAAACTGATCTCAGAAATGACCTCAGTAACATCTTCAACATTCCTCACCAAGTTACAGTTGACATATAAGATGATACATATTTGCCGTCACTAAGGCCCTTGTTTTACAGATGCAGAGACGGAGACTCAGGAAGAGGGAACCACTTATTCAGCATCTCACATCTAGTTAAAAGCATTGGTTCTTAGCCAGGGAAATTCAAACAGGGATCTGTGATACTAGATGGGGGGAAAAAAATCACATCTTTATTTTCACTACTTGTAACTGTAATTTAGCACTTTCTTCATTTATGAAGGGAGGCGACAAACCACACTAGGATTAGTATATGTGACTCAGTCACTAACAGCAATCACAGATATTTTCATGTAACAACAGTTTTTGCAGATTTCTCAAAATATCACTTTTAAACTACAGTAGTTATAAGACCTGCAGCTGGATCTTTAATTTTAATGAATCAATTAATAAGTGTGTGTGTGTGTATAATTATATCATAATTTCTAATAATATTTTGGTAACTATATTTCAATATATTTGGCTTTACATATTTCATTTTATATATTTAAAGTATTTTTCTGAGAAGGGATCTGAAGTCTTCAACAAACTGTCCCAAAGGTCTATGGCATAAAAAAGATTTAAAACCCCTGGTTAAGAATAAAACCAAGTCTCCTTGACCATATATTTACCTCCATATTAATGAGATTTTTTTATTTAAAAAAATTATTCATGCTTACAACTGAGAGAGAGAGAGAGAGAGAGAGAGAGAGAGAGAGAGAGAGAGAGACACGAAGGGAGGGAGGGAGGGAGGGAGGGAGAGGGAGGGAGGGAGGGAGAAACAGACACATCAAGTAAAAATTACAAGTTCCCAAGCTCTACCTCCCCAAGACAGCTATGGTTACTCGTTTGGTACATGACTTTCCAGACCCATACCCTTATTATGTAATAAAAATGAAATCAAACGATCGTGCTGTTTTACAGCTGGCTTTTTTTTTTTTTTTTTCACTTGACAAAGTAAAAGAATATGGAATAATATCATAGACATCTTTCCTCATATAGATTTGCCCATCCTTTTTAGTGTCTGAAAGATCCTATTATGTAAATGCATCCCGATTTGTTTTATAAGCCCCAATAAAGAAGATTCAAAATCCGATGTTTTCTTGGCAAAAGATACCAGAGGGGAAACTTATCACTTGAACCTGAGAAGATTAGAAATTTGGATTTAACCACTACTAGGGTGCTGCTCTGGAAGAGTCGACAGTGACCAAGTCAGTGGCTGATGTGATCACTTCTAGAAAGAAAGAAAAAACCCACAGCCTGCAGCTCTCTGGACTGAGGAAGGGTACGTCCTGGGGGAGGAGTGCTCTCCTACTCAGATGCGGCCGGATTCCAGGAGGGTGAGCATGCTGACCCCTGGGGCAGGGCGGCCCAGCCCGGGGGCGACATCGGGCTCTGGGCCCGACTGCTTCAGGGGTAACCACTTCATGAGATGGATGATGAGCCTCTGACAAGTTCAACCAGACCCGAGGCCCAGCTGGCTTGGGTGTGCGCCCCTGGTCCCCTGCCTTCCCAGGTCCGTTCCTCCCGAGGCCTGGCAGGACCCTCCCACAAACCCTCTCCACTGCAGAATCACAATGGACCCTGGGCGAACTGATCGGTCAGAGTCAGGGAAAACGCAGCCTGCTTGGTGTGTGCCGAACACTAGGGTTCAAATAAAACGAGACAATTCTGGTAAGGCCCGTTTAAGACCAGAGCCCCAAATAAAAGAGAAAATGAAGTAACGAGACAGCAGGGCAGCCCAAGGCACATGGGGAGACCCCAGGAGACCCCAGCTCTCGCCTCCCGTTAGGGCCCCAGCGCAGAAAGCTCTGGGCTGCCAGTCGGAGAGGGAACCAGGCCACCTGGCTCCAAACAAGCACATTTTCTACTGGACCAGTTCTTTCTGCCCCTTTTCACTGCAGGCCCTACCCACCGAGCTGGCCTGGCTGCAGGACAGAGCAAGACCAGAGACGGGACCTCTTCCTGGTTTCTCAGCCTCGACCACCTTTTCTTCCTCTTTGTGCTTCTATATTTCTCAAAACTTGGGCCGCCACTTTGTCTTCACCCCTAACTCGGGGTAAGAATGTCTTTTCACCCTCTCGTATGGGCTCCCTTCCCTTCCCACCACATCTCGCCGTCTCCATTCTGCCTTGGGTTTCAGCAATTTTGCATTCCCTGGCTTCGAGTCAGCTCTTCTATCAGAACCAATGTGGCTCCAGACCGTTCTACCCCCGGTCAATGCAGAAAATAAAACAAAGCCGGGCTTGTTCCCAGCTTGATAGGCTACGAGTTAGGGAATGGGGGCTTCAAACCTTTTCGCGATTTTGTTTTGGCACCAGGACGTCTGTGTTTAATTCTGCGTCTGCTGCCAGACTTGGGGAGTGAAGTGATAATATCAACATGCAGAGAGATGGGGAGAGAACAACGCCACCATCTTACCCCTCACTGGCGGGGTGGGGTGGGGGAGGGGCCCCTCACATACACATACACACGCACACACACATTCACACAGAGACATATATGTGCTTACACTGGGAAACACACCCCCACACACAGCCACGTGTGTACACACACAAACTCATTCATGCACACACTCATATATACAGACACACCTGCGCATACACCAACAGATACACACACAGCCATGTGCACACACACAGCCATGTGTGTGCACACACACACAGGCACTCATCCACACTCACATATACACATGCACACATTGATTGATACACGTACTTCCAGTCACGTGCACATTCAGAAATGCATGCACAAACACACATTCACGTGTGCACACACAGATACACACCCAACACAAACTCATATGTACAGACATACACTGACACACACCC
>JAQQSQ010000073.1:0-15380 GCA_028627145.1 Eidolon dupreanum
TTTGTTTTGATGGCCTTTATATTTTGTTTTCATTAACCTTATTCTTCATGATTTTGGGATTTAGTATATTTATAACATTTTATTAAACAGTAATCAATGGTCTATCAAATGAAAAGGTCCCGGGTCACTTAGTAATTGACAGAAGAAGCAAGAGCTACCATTAATTTCTTGCCTACAGATGGTTCTTTTATTTATTTGTATATTTATTTATTTATTTTCATATTTATTTATGTATTTATGTATTTATGTATTTATGTATTTATGTATTTATGTATTTATTTGTTTGTTACTACACCTTTGGTTTCAGCCTCATCTCATGGTCTAATTTTAGTTCTAATCTAAAACAGTAAACCCACAAGGAGCCTTTCTTTCAAAAGTGGTTGCCTCAGTATCATCTGGCCGTGCCCTGCTCAGATATTACCTACTCCTGCAGCAAGTGTGTTCTCAGCTCACTGCCAGGGTTTTCTGCATCTGAAAGCCACACCGTTCTTTTCCTGTGAAGCCTGTTCTTTCCTGAGTGCCTAAGTCCTTCTTCTAAGACTTCAGTCATCTGTTTCCTTTCACTTATTCATCCTACCCAGTTCAGATTCCTCATGCGTGCCCTGTAGTATAAAACAGCAGAAAGGCCTCTGCCTGTACTCATGTGTCCTACAAGACTCATCAATCTGTTGCTGACCTGTGAACATGATCACTCAATTTTCAGGTCATAAACCCATTCTCTGGATTACAACTCTGGATTCTGAAACCTAGAACCAGGTAAACCCATGTGCTTTTTCATCCTGACTTGCATTCCCACTTTCAACCCCATCTTCCAGATCTAACCTACCATGATTGATTACTGTCATCTCTCAGTCACTGCTATCAATAATATAGCGCTCCATTCTCCCAAATCATGCTTCTTTGCTAGAAATCATAACAAAATTATGCGACATCGTTTTCTCAAGCATTAAAAATAGATAACTACTTAATAGTAACTAAACAAAAAACTAACAGAAAAAAATGAACTCCTCTACTTTTGTCAAAATTATTTTATTAAATCTTCTGTGAAAAGCTTAAAATTAACAGAAAGTTGAATAATTTTCCTTTTGTTTCTATAGATTTAGAGCTTAATAATCATTTTGATCATTTTATTTTTCAAATTATATCTCTGGAATTGACTAGCATCTAGATCAAAGAATAGATCATTATCCGTCTCCCGCTCAAAATAACAACTATTCTGATTGGATTAGTTTCTCCTGTTTTAGAACTTGATATGAATTGACTGGGGAAATTTGGATTTGTTTTCCTGAACTAATTTGCTCACATTATATTTCTAAGAACCATCCAAATCATTGCATGTAGTCATATTCATTTCCATCACTCTATAGAACTCCATTGCACAAACACACTATGGTTAATGTATCCTATGAACTGTCGATTCCTAGGAGAAATTCTGAGTAAGGGGATATGCATATGTTTACACTTAACAGAAGATGTCAACTTTTTTCTGAAATGTAATACTAATTTAAATCTCATCAGCAATATCTGAGAACTCCAGTTGTTTTGAATTTGGTTTTGTCTATCTTTTTTATTTTAAGCCTTCTGATGAACATGCGGTAGTTCCTCGTGGTTTATTTTACAAACCCCTAAGTAGTTAATAAAGTTGAATGCTTACACACACACACACACGCGCGCGCGCGCGCGTATATATATATGTGCGTGTGTGTGTGCGTGTGTGTGTGCATATATGTTTGTGTGTGTGTGTGTGTGTGTTATTTGCCAATTTTTATATTCTTTTTAATTGCTGCCTATTGCAACTTTATTCCTGTTGTTTGATGTTTACTCCCTTGGGCCGTTTTTTTCTTCACACATCAGTGTGTTATACTTCTTTATATACTCTGGAAATCTTTGAATTTAAGGTTGTAGCATATCTTGGGGACTATTGACTTCGGGTGGTAATAGAGTATTTCAAATTACTATGAACTTCATTGACTTTGTCTTTTTATATGTTACTAGGATCATCAAAAGCCATGAACAACCAAGGAAATAAATCCTGGGAACAAATAAAATGAAACAAATACAAAAGTGCTGTAAGTTTACAAAAACTAGTGTAGTTACCAAGTCAAGTTTCAGGATCTACTTAATCCATTGAGTTTTATTTTTCCTGTACATTAGAATGTGCTATGGTGAAGCAAGACATGTCTTTGCCTGTTTTTGAAAAAGAAAACAAACTTTTAAAGAATCTTTGAAATTTACAGATATACAGTGTGACTTATGAACTAATCAATGGAAATTATATTCTTGTTGTGTACATGATCTCGCTCCAGGATCACTGGTTTCGTTAATATAAATGAATTAGAAATACTGGGGAGTTATCCATTTTTTATGGTATATTAGGAATGAATTGTTTTCATAATACATTTTAAATAAATCTAGCACTATATTCTTCTTATAGGCAATAGAAATAGGCATTTCAAAATAAAAATGTATTTAGAGAGGCATAGAAAAAATTTTTAAAGGCTTATTTTAATCATTTTTGCTTAGATTTGTGTTATAGTGTCAGGTCAGATCAACACAAAGATAACTGGAGGATGAAGAAATCACAAGACATTCCCAGACAAAAGTATTCATTATTTGCCTGAACTATCTTTGGGATTGTGCCTTGCAATGCAGTCCTCCATTTCAAAAAATTCCAAGAGTTTTAAATTGGGTGTCCATGTTCCAGACAGATCTCTACCAGATAATGCTAAATACAGTTCTTGAAACATAATATAGGAAAGTACACGAAGTTACTTCTGCTCTACAACATATATAAAATCTGCCACAAAAATGCAAGCTTGACTCAAAAGATAATATTCCATATCATACTCTGGATTGTTACACATTTAATCATCTGAAAGACAAGCAGATTTTAAATAACTTTTTAATGTTACTAGAAGGTGATCAGACTTTGAAATATATGCACCGCCAGCAAATTTAAGAAAGAAAAAATGATTTTGCCATTCACCGAATAAACTATTTTCCCTAATGTCTCATGTCCAATGACTTAAGACCCCAAAAAAGTTCTCAAACTTTTTACTTGTAAGGAAATTTTCAGATAGGTGAGTCATTTTACGTTTACTTTTAGGGGCCTGAACTTTCCTCATTCTCTTGATATAGATAAGCTTGGAAAAAATAGTCCCATTTCTATTTTAAGCAATAAAAGTTAAGGCATTCTTAATTAAATTACATTCAAACTAACAAGTGTAAATCGAATTACTACTATATGAATGAAAAAGTTTTAGAGCTCTCTTCCATGACAATAAATGGTCTGATTAGTGTAAAGGGAAAGAGAAAAAGAAATAGAGTAAAACTTAAATATGCAAAATTATCTCATCTGAATACTTCATTTGTGCCTACAAAAATAGACTTGTGTTTTCCCAGTCATACAAATAACAACAAAACTAAAATTTGTACTTATCCAGACCAATAAAGATAAATATATATCAGAAACTGGTGCTGATACCTCAAGGCTCTCAACTTAAACAGGAGAAAAATGTAGGCTTAAAAAGCACAGAGTCTTAGAAACAGAGTATTTAGTAATCATATGTTTGCATATAACCCACAGAATTCCAAAACAGATATGAAATCTTTTCTAAAAATACATAAGAATATAAAAATAGCTGAAGGGAAAGAAAGCAAAGACTACAACGGACGCCAGAGAAAAAGTTATCATGATACATGCGTATTGCATTCGGATTGTAAAATTGCATAGCTGAATCAAATATTTGACTGAGTCTCCAGCAGATCAAAGGAAAACAATAATTATTAAGTACAACATGGGCTGTGACCACATGACAAAAATATATCAGTTGTTAGCAAAAAACAATTTTCTGGACTTTTGTTTTCTCCAGTGGGGTTAAATAAATGAAAAAGCTGTGATAGATGCATAAGTTTCACAAAGATATTATTAAATCTAAGCTAATTTTGACAAGAAGGGACATTTCTAGGGAAATGATAGGTCATGTTACTCTTAATGTTGTGATCAGGCCCAAGAAAGTAATTGAAAGAATATTTTACGTATCTGAAAATAAATAATTAAATCGTTTTACATGGAAAGTCTTGGTTAAAAGGTATGACTATATATGAAAATAAATGAATATTTAAAATTTGAAACGAATACCAATTTGAGATGTTAAGCTAATGGGGTAACAAGGCATCTGCTTAGGTGAAATATGAATTCTAGGGGAGAAAATTGGCACACGCATATATGATAACACATATATTGGGTACGCGTGTAAGTACCCAACTAGAACTACACATTGTAGTTCAGTTATAGGGTCATAGCCCAGAAAGTAATGAACCCTCAGGCATATTTGCTTTGTTCAAGGTACAAACTGTATGAGGTCAGATGGCATGGCAATCGTGAAGAAAACCATGGTTAGTGAGATCTCCTAAGAGATACTACTCTCTTGAAACAATGAGAAGTGTTCGTATGGGTGTCCCGTAGTTGGCAAAGGAGGATCACAGTAAATATTTTATGAAACCTTAATTCAGACTGGTACTTCTTTTATCTCCATTATACAGAGCAACAAGGAAGAAAACTGTCACAAAATATTGCACTAGCTTCTAGTGACATAGACCACAAAATCAGTGATACATAAGTGGTGCTTTGGATTACAAAATTAAGTAACCCTGACTCTTTGAAGGTGAAAATGTAAATCTCAAATATAGTAGTATTTTTAGGACACTTGGCGTTTTTCCCATGCCATTATTTTCCTAAGGTAAATAACGTACAGACTATGAGAGATGGTTAAAGATGTACAAAGGCTCCTAGTTCTAAAGCAATATTTGCATAATAGAAGACAACAGTGGCCCAGAGTAATAAAATCCAGCATCCTATGGAGAATTAAGAGCAGATCTGGGCCTGGATGCAAGTGATTTGATTCCCAGACCAGTGTTCCTCCACCTGGGAGGCATAGAGCATAGTCTTCAGGCCAGAGGGTATGACTGTGAATCCTGGCCTCACCTTGTGCAGGTTACCTGTTGTTTCTCTGACTCAGTGTTCTCATCTGTAACTTGAGAATAATCACAGGATTTTTGAGGGGAATGCCTGAGTTAATTTCCTGAGAATTATTTAGAGAACCTAGTACAGCATTATTGGAGCTTAGTGTTGGACCCCCCAAAATATACCAAAGTGGCACATTGATATTTCGAATTAAAATTATGCAAAAAGCAGCCAGAGCAAAAAAGGGCGCTCTGAACCCCCTATGTCTCTCTGAAAGCAGAAAATAAGTATCCCATGTGAAAGGTACCTTCCCTGTACTAAAAGGAAAGAGAAATACCTTTAGCAGCAGAGATAGAGAATTTGGGGCTAAGAAGCCTGTAAAAACAAACCTTGTTCTTTGTACTAATTGACTACCCCAAACCCAAACACTACTTATTCCTTAGTAGTTGAGGACACAAACCCAAATTTCTTTGTCCTGTCAAATCCTCATCAATATATGGTTTCGTCCTCAGAAAAGTACAAAAGCTGCCTGCTTTGGTCATTTCCTTAGGTCCCATATCTATGAGATGTCCTCATGTACGTATGGAGTCAAATCCGATTTTCTTCTGTTAACTTCTTTCATGTCAATTTAATTCTTAGACCAGCAAGAAGAACTTGGAAGGGTAGAGGTAAAATTCAATCTCTCCAACAGTGTAAGCATGAGGTAAGAGTTTGCTATCGGTACCATTTTTGACATGAGCCAGGCGTGAATCTGGCCTAGTAAAAGATGCTACACTGAGGAAACATATGAATGTGCTGCAATTATTTTCCTTCCATCTGTCTCACATCATCAGGCCAGGGCTGGGGACTAGAAGCTCTCAGAAGCCCTAATCTCTGTCAAGAAGCAAATTTTATTGCTCTCTGCATTGTTGACTGTGCATGTTTCTATACTTTTGCCACTAAGGAAATTTGTATCCTCCAACAGTGGCAGCACTCTCTTCGAACCTCTTGTCCCCATTTCATGCTTATTTAGGAACTGTAACTAAGAACTGGAGATTCGTGAGTGAGAACTCTCCCTTTCTTGATGTTATTTCAAAATATTATTTTCTTGTCCACAAATTTAAATATGTCTTCTTTAATAAATCAAGAATGCAACATTCATAGCCTTCTTGACATCCAGGAGATATTAAGTCAACATTTTAATTCAGTTTTTATGACACTGAGTTTTTCATATCTGCAACGAGTAAAAGGAGAGATTAATCCTTATCGCATTAACTACTGGAACATTATCAGAGATTTCAAAAATTAATCTTGATCATGTTTTGCCTCTCCTTAAATTGGCATTAAATTAGGCTAATGGTTGCAGTTAAGACGACATATAATGAACTGCAAATGTCAGTTAAGAAGTTGAAAGGTGTTCCTAAAACCAGATCTGACTTGTAACCTGAATAGAGGGAATCATAGTTCACATAGGACATCTCAATTTGAATACGATTTAGTTGCCTTGATAATTATTTCCTAATTTTCATGGAACCTTAGTATGTGCTGTTATTTTGTGCCAACATTCTACTTCTGCTAAGATTCCAATCCTCTGTTCCCATGATAAGCGACAAATGGTATAGATATTACAAGAAAAGGCCTTGAACTTAGGTAATTCTGACTTTGTATTCTGTCTTTGCTGGCTGAATGATACTTGGAAAGTTACCTAACCTTAGAATCTTCATTTTTGCCACAATACCATTAGGAATAATTGCACCTATCTTGTAATTAGATGTTTTATTTATTTGTTTGTTTTGTTTGCATATTTATTGAAATAAATTCTGTAGGCTAAAATAAGTAAATAATTTTTTACAGTCCTCAAAAAGTAATAAAGGCAATTATTGCTATTAATAAGGAATATATATTGATTAATACTTCTCAAAGACCCACGAGGAACAAAAAAGCTAATGCTTAAAGGTTAAGTTTAATCATCTTTATCTCACACAGTAAATTATGCATAACATGGCAAATATACATGAATTTTCAGTTTTGTTTATGTTGGCCAAAGAGTTGCTTTCAAAAACTCTTTCTACGTTCTGGACACTGTTTCTCTGAGTGTAAAAAATATGTTGTAAATATTTGTTTTAGCTTATTGCTTGTCCTTTAATCGTATATAATATCTTTGTCACAGTGGTCTATTATTCTGATGTAACGAAATCTATAAATCATTTTTCATTTGAATAGGAAACTGTAGTTAGTGTTATTCATCTAATGGCCTGCCCCTGAAGAAGGGTATATCAGAATCTTCTAGGGGATTATGGCACATACTTCTTGCAGGAAGCGGAGATATGGCCCCAAAGTGAGCATCACTGCCAAACTGTTGCAACTGATACTGATATCACTGATGATGTGTTGGGGAATAAATGTTAAAAACCACAGTTATGTAATCAAGAAATATAAAGACAGTTACACAAATCTTTGCTTCTCAATACGATTCACATTCAAACCAAATTAGAAAAAATGGATACCACTGAAGAATAACAGCTTTGAAAATTATGGTTTCCATGTTCTAACAGTACTGATGATGTTCCTCCCTATGGCTGGAATTTTTCTTTGACTGTGCTAAAATATACATCACATAAAAGTTACCATTTTGTCCATTTAAAGTATACAATTCAATTACATTAGGTACATGCACACTTCTGAAATCGTCACTGCCACTTATATCTAATATTTTTTCATCTTCTGAAATTGAAACTCTGTGACCATTAAACAATAACTCCTCAATACACCCTCCTGATAGCTCTTAGTAACCACCATTCTATTTTCTGTCTCTATAAATTGGACTACTTTAGGACCCTCAAACTATATAATATTGATCCCATGTCTGGCTTATTTCACTTGGCATACACTTTTTTAAGACTGAATATTATTCCATTGTATGTATATACCACATTTTGTTCATCCATTCATCTGTTAATGGTTGTTTCCACATTGTAAGTTACTGTGAATAATAATGCCATGAGTATTGATACATAAACACTTGTTCAAGCCCCTGCTTTTAATTCTTTTGGATATATACTAAGAGCTATACTTTTAGCTGATGTTAATTCTTCTGTTAAGGCCGAAGAGAGAAATTACCACTTAATTTTTTTCTCCCTATTTTGCAATTAAAACGACCTATTGCTGTGACCAATGAAAATCAATTTGATGTATCTAGTTGTAAGTTATCAGCCCGAACCCATAGTAAATATAGCAGATATACCCAAATTAATTCTTTTGTTTCTGTCTTTTTGACACCATCCAAGGATTACTTTAACATGACATGAACATTCACATTTTTGACTCAAAAACTAAATCCCTACATGTCTGTACAAATAAAAGGCTTTTTTATTTACTTTTTATTTTTGCTCTAGTTTACTAGAATGTCAATTTTTGTAGAGCAGGGAGCAGTCTGTTTTGTTTTTCTCTGTATTTTTAACACATACTAAGGACCCAACATATATTTTCTAAAATTAACTTTTGACAGTCTCTAAGCACATTAGACGTACCATTTCAGAAAGACATATGTGACTTTCTCTATTATTTACATTGGGTAATTCATTTCAGTGATGCTTACATTGTGTTGTCTTTCTTTGACATATTTTTAGTAATGCCCTTAATTCACTATCCATAGTTTAAGCTAGTAAGTATAGTTTTATTCACTGATATTTCAATCTCATCTTTCTTAGTCAATTCTATGTGTTTTATCTTCTTTTCCTACATATAACACCATTTTTATTTAATATTTATGAATATGCATTTCATGATGAACTAAAAAATTAACATGCATGTATGATAAATGAAATACTACAATAAACAAATATTATATAGCATGAGGTAGAAAAGTCTCTTTAACAATCCTGGGCTTCTCCCTTATTTTTTAAATCATCTTTTCATCAAGCACCAGAGCTTGGTTGGCCCTGATTCAGGATTGTTTCCAATAAGATTTTTGCTGCTCTAAGTATGAGTTGAGAATGATTTAACTCACTTTTGCTCTGATTAAGTTTAGAATGGTAGAAGTTTCCAGGCTTCAAGGCTAAAAACAGCACCTGATAATAATCACTATTGAAAGATTTATTACTTCCATTTATCCCCTCCCAAGGTACCTGCCTTTTATCACTGTTCCACAAACACACTCTGCACTTTGTTTCATCTGGGTTTTGGTTCATAGCATTTCCTCTGCTTAGATGATCATCCTCATTTAAGATTCACTGAGGCTATTATGCTGAACAAAACACATCAGACAGAGAATGATAAATACCATATGATTTGACCTATATTCAGAACTTAAGGAACAAAAGGAGTAAACTAGTTGAAAACAGACTCATACATATAGAGGACAATCTGGTGACAGCCCAAGGGGAGGACTTGGGAAGCTGGGAAAAAGTGAGGAAAGCTTAAAGAAGAACAAATTATTATTTCATAGATGATCATGGGTTTGGGGATCACGGCATAGCTAATGTAGTCAGGAGTAATGTAATAGCTATGTGTAGAGCCACAGGGAAGGTAGAGTAATTGGGGAAATTGTTTCATAAACTATATAAATGTCTAACCAATATCCTGTTTACTTGAAACTAATAATAAAATAAACTACTAAAAAAAAAAAAAGATTCACTGAGGAATTCTAACCACCCTTCAGTGTAACACAAATCCTTCAGCCTTTAGGAAATCATTTATGTTATTTCACCAATTGAAATGTCTCCTTCTTCGGAACCCACGTCGCAATTTGTACTTTTCTAATTGAAATACTTATAGCATATACTTGCTTCAATATGGTGCTAAAATTTCTATCTCTTTATTTCTCTCTCTCTCTCCAACTTATGTAGAATGCTACAGTGCATGAAATCGGTTTCCTGAAAAACACCCGTTTCCCTACCCTGAATAACCAACTGATAGATTGAGAGGAGGAATGTCCTGGAGGATTCTCACTAGTCCTAGAGAAACAATCAATCCCACTGTGTTTATTTATCACAAGAAATCCAGGTGTTCAGTCTAAGACATCTCTCATCACCCAGACACTTCTTCCCATGTAGCTCTTCAAACACCCTCATACGACTCAGTTTTCCACCTCACCTTTACCTCCACCACAAAACTTTCTTCGCGACCTTCTGGAATTTATAGTCCATCATTGGTGATATCTCCTCAATATTCAACCTTACCTATCCGTATTACTTTCTGATTCTTCCCACCCTGCACCTCCCCCTAACATAAGGCACTGCTATCTCAAACAGTTGCTCCCATACTTTACGTAGTGCAGATCCTAGCTAGGGATAGATGGATAGCAGGTATATTTCTGTCTCTGAATTGCTTCTAGGATATTATTCCATCTCTTTTGCCACCTTTCCCCACTCCTCTGAAGTAAATGCCATCATCTGAATTTATCTCCCACTAAAGTCTCTTGCTATAGTCACCTACAGATCCCCTTAATGACACCTTGATTCATGACATAATTTAGCATTTGGCTTACTGGTGTTTTTCTCACTGTAATATACTTTTATTATCATAAGCGATCATGTAAAAAGCCACAGGGGCCTTCTATTCATAGCAGCAGGTGACAGTTGATCACTCCCTTTCATTATGAATCTTGTTCTTTACATGGTACATGAATTCTACATTTTCATACTATTCCTGCTACCTCATGAAAGTGAATTCTCAATGAATTTGATGAATCTTCTTTCTAACATCTAAATGTTTAGTAACCAGGAAACAGTCTTTGGATTTTTCTATCTGCACCCATTTTCTAGGTGATTTCATTCTGAACCCATGCTTTCTTTCCTGAACCTACATCAGCACCTGTGACTCTCATGCCAAGAATTATACTTGCATATTGAAAAAGCTTTGCAAATGTAAAATCTCCAAAAATAAACTCTTGATTTCTCCCACCATTATACCTGGAAGGAGAAATGTTTGGTACAAAAAAAACTCAAGAGTCAATTTTTATCTTATCTAATATACCACATATAATCTGTCAACAAATCCTTTTGGCTGTCTTTTGACTCCATTATCACCAATTTCCTTGCCTTCTACCAGGGTTCAAGCTGCTATCAAATCTTACCTGAAAGTAATGCATTATGCTCTGTTTCTACTCCTGTCTAACAACATTTGCTCACCCCCACTTCCAATCCTGTACAAAATCTAGACTAACCCTTTGAGATTGGATTACATTACCCCTCTGGACAAAACCATTCAACACATTTCTTTCTAAAATTTCTAGAATAAATCTCATATCTAGTCATGAACTACAGTTCCAATCTCATTTCCATCCGATCTTTCAGGCACACTGACAACCAATCTCCCTCTGGCTTCAGACACTTTATGCTCAGAATGATCCATATCTAGTAATCCACAAGTCTTTCTCTTGACCACATGTATTTGTACTAAATAGCCACCATTTTCCTTGTATTAGTAGGGTGGTAATTTTTTGTTTGTTTGATTGCTATGTCCAACTTCTAGAACAGTGCACACTTTAAGTACTCAAAAAATATTTACTGATTAAATGAGCTGAATCCATTAATAATTAATGGGACTAAATATAAAATGAGCTAAAAATCATCTCCAAAGGAGTATTACTTATAAATTGTAATGTGAGACACACATATATTTATATTTAATGTGATTGATTTAAATTTTTGGACCACTTTTAGATATAACTGGTCATTCAGATCAGAAGTCAGTATTTGGCACTGTGGAAGAGCTATTTTGCGCACACTACAATAAGCTATTTTGCAAGCTTTATTTGTCTCGTTGATTTTTCTCTCTTTTAGGGTGTTCGAGGTGATAAAACTACATGTAAGAGGAGCTCTGGTAATAGGGAAAGAGAATCAAATGTTCAAGTGCAAAACTATAGGCAATCAATAGCTGGTTTTGCTCATGGAAATTTAGGTTTTATGCATGTATGTTAATAGCTATTTTTATAAAAATATAGGAATACTTTTAGAATATAACTGTAACAGAGAATCTAAACTGTTCTAATTTCTAACCTTTTACCCCAAATGCAAGTAATATTTATAAATTTATTTCTTAGTAATAAAACCATTGCAACTTTAAAATTCTTGAACTTAGTTCATAATAACAAATTAGGAAAAAATGGAAAATTAGCCATTTTACTCTTGGAATATTTTTTTAAAAATTCTGTTGATTTGCACTTTTTTTCTGAATATCTAAGTTTTTAAAATTTTAGTAAAGTACTAAAATCAGTAGTGTTGTTTTACATTTCTTTAGCTAGCAGTTTGAATTTTAAATATTATTTCAGAAAAAATAATTTGAGAACTTATTACATTTTTTCTTCCTTTAGAAAATGGCACCTTTATATTTGCCACTAGAAACTCCATCGGGAGAGTCTTTGGAGTTAATCTTAGTAAAACCTATTAGAAGCATACAAATCTATGAGGAAAACACACATTTTAAATCTCCTTTTCAGTGTAACACATTATATAATTTGTTCTTATTTTCGTAGTAAAAATAAAGCCCGGAAATTTGCTTAGTAGTTACCTCATAATTAACCTGCATTTAGTTTGGCTAAGTAAACTCACATATCTCCAAATTTATGATTTTGTTTAAACAGGAATACATACTCAGTTAAACCGTACAATATGATTATATTTTATCTACAAATTTTCAGCCCTTCACTATCACTTTATTTTAGTATCTTAATAAACTTGCTCATGCCTTAACTCTTAGCACAGAAGCAAACATTCTTGCATCTTCACAAACATCTCCAATGTAAAATTTTTTCTGAAATACTGGAGGATGATCATTTTCATCCTGAATCTCAATATATAATTTTGCTGTATTACCTAGAGGATAAGAAATAATATATATATTTTATTGGTGGTTATTTATGCTAAAAAATGCACTGGAGTAAATACTTATTGTACTTTATTTTTTCTGAAACAATGGAAATCACTTAAATCAAAAAAAGTTATTCCTAAATGATATGTCTAATACTATAAAATCCACAGAGGACACTAATAATGATGCTTCTGGCACACTAATGTTAAGTTGTTGCTAGTTCTTTTCATTACAATTCATCTTATTTGAATTGATCGGCACTAAAGTATTGTAGTCTAATAATTTTAATGATACAACTCAACCGTTTATGTTTACCAACACTTGGTACACATTACCAAGTACACAAAGTGACACAAATATGTAAATACCTTATGAAGTAATGGAAACTGCCATAAACAATATATATTTTATTCTTTTTAACATTACATTTATTGGGGTGACATTGGTTAATAACTTTACATAGGTTTCAAGTGTAGAATTTGATAATACATTATCCGTATATTGCACTGTGTTCTTACCACCCAAAGTCAAATCTTCCATCACCATATATGTGAGCCCCTTTACCCTTTTTTACTATGCCCCTTTCCTTCTAGTAACCCCTAAACTGTTGTCTGTATCTATCAGCTTTTGTCTGTCTTGTTCTTTTTTTGCTTTCAGTTTTACAACCCACAAGAGTAAAATAATATGATTCTCGACTTTTTCTGTCTGGCTTATATCGCTTAGCATGATCATTTCAAGGTCCATCCATGTTTTTGCAAATGGCAGTATTTCACCTTTTCTTATGGATGCGTAACATTTCATTGTATATACGTACCATATCTTCTTTAGCCAATCATCTATCGAAGGGCATTTCAGTTGTTTCCAAGTCTTGGCTACACTAAATAATAAAGTTATTAGATATATGCACTTTATGACCTCCAAGGAGAGTACAGTACAATAATCATTTAAAATATCAACTTAATAGTTATGAAAAATCTCTAAAATTAACATCTATAGAAACATCTCAGTAAATATTTATGCTATTGATCGTCAATGACTGTAAATTTTCTATAAAATAATTTATCCAATTTTAACCATTGAACTTAAGTTTTAAAGCTTTTTATAATATATTCATCTAACAAACAACATTATTACAATATTAGATACCATGCTTCCATATCGATTATGTTTAAGTCCATATTTGTCTGAGACTAATACAGAATTAAATAAAATTTAATGTAATGTTTAAAGAAACCATGGAATTAAAATTATGATAGTATTTCCATGTCATAAATTATGAAAGCAAGTACAATTATGGAAAGATAATTATTGTATGTACTTAAATATCTATCTAAACTCTTTGTAAGAATTTTTTATCTGCCAGGTTTGGGCATCTTTAACTTGATATGCACAATAACGTTGATAATAATAAATGTAAACATATAACTTATGTACTTATCTCAGATTTTAAAAATCCATTGCTCTTCTTGTCTTTAACTACTTTTCAGTATGGATAGTGTGGTAGTTTTTCCTCTTGATTTAAAAAATATTTGACTAAATGTTTAATCTGTAGAATTAAATTTTATTAGAATTGAATCATTAATCTCTGTTCCTTAACTGTGTGGAAAAAATGTCTTTTATTTGTCTTGAATTTACCTTTATCCCTTTAGAAATGTCCTCTAGTTGTCGAGTGTCAGATTTGGTCACCAAACAAAAGAATACCTTAAAGATACAGTACCTAATCTAGAAAACAAAGTGTAGGGAGGGCAACATGGATGAAACTGGAGGGCACTGTGCTAAGAGAAATAAGACAGAGAAAGAAAAGTAAATTCTGAATGATCTCACTTATAGGTAATAAAACAATGGAAGCAAAACTATTGAGCCAGACTCTAGGTCAAATACCAGTAATTATCCATATATGCTGTGTGACCTTACACACATCACTTACCCATTTTGAGCTAAAGTTTCTCATAAATAAACTAGTAATCATATATAACTAACTAGATTAAATGAGCAAATACATGGAAGGCATTAAATACATTATAGCTTCACTATTTCAAATACGACTCAGAGCTTACTGACTCTCAAAGTGGAAAGTATTAGTAATGTTATCATCATCATCACCACCATCATCATCATCATCATCATTATTATTATTAGAAAGAGGAAGAATATTAATGCCATGGAATGAAAAAAAAAAGTCCAAGGAGTGAATTATAAAAGAAAATTGTTTTCACATGGAGTATTAGATAGAGAATATAAAATAATGTAGTAGAAAATATGTATTCTTTACTATAATTAGAATAATTTAATTATTAATAAGCACTATTGGAAAACATAGCAAAAGTGCCTTATTAAATATCCATACATTTGTTTACATGGCAAGATACAAATTTACAGAAAACTTATTTTAAAAAGTGAAGTCTTTGAAAAAAACCAGAACACACTATAAACTACTTGATAAAAAATATTCTGACAGTATAAGACTATTAAGAATCATTTCATCTTAAAATACAGAACTGTAGCTGAGACAAATAATGTTAGAATAGACCATTAAATCAAGTGTGTATTTTTGACATATGATTAAAAACAAAATTATATTTTAAGCCCAAAGCTGTTTTGTTTACATAGAAGCAATGATTGA